>CAAKHG010043995.1:0-27571 GCA_901007715.1 Dactylopterus volitans
GGGTGGAGGGGGTCTGTGTGTGTGTGTGTGTGTGTGTGTGTGTGTGTGTGTGTGTGTGTGTGTGTGTGTGTGTGTGTGTGTGTGTGTGCGCGCGCGAATCAGATTTACAATACAAATGAGCCCAAATTAGGCTGAAAATTGAATTTTGAAAAAGAACATGAAGGCGAAAGGGGGCTAATGTTAGTAAACATTACACTAGATTTTTTTGGTGTTGCCCCTCCTCACCCCCAAAAGCTCATTAACCAGTCATGCCCGGCCTGGTGTACTGATATAAAAACAATCTGACTTTCATGCTCCTATTAAAAGCAGTTTGTGGTGCATTCTTTAAATGCATCTCTTTTTTTATTTATTTATTTTTTTTTAATTTTCCTGCAGCATCACTAAACTAGTACATTTACAGGCTTTGGAAAATACAGGCCTCAGCAAAACAAGGCCTTAACAGACAGGGTCGTGGGGGGGGGCGTGTGCACTTTCTTGCTTCTCCCGCCAATCCACCAGATCCACGTACTTTATTTCTTTTATTTGCTTGATGCCGAGTTGCGGCCCTCGCCTTCCCTTCGGTTCTAAAGTACTTCAGTCGCTTTAATCACCGAGCAGGAATCAATGGTCATTTCGGTCAGTTAAAACGCCCGAAAGTGCGCGAGCGCGGTTTTAACCTCCGATAGCAGGTAGGGCGACAAGAAGGGAAAAAAAAAAAAGCCTCTGTAGAAATCATAGATTCATTGCTGTGAAATCTCTATCTGGCGTGGCTAATGGACTCCCAGGCGGAAGGCAGCCGCGCAAGCTAATGTGATTTATTGCAAACTTTGTAGATGCCACGGATCCGGACGCTGGCGGCGGCGGCGGGAGTCGACCGGCCGAGCGGCTGTTGGCAGCGAGTGACCGGCGGCTGTGGGGAGGGCGGCGAGAGCGGCTCGTTTCGCAGGTAAGCGAATTCGGGGTCCGACGCGCCCACCGCCGGGTGCCCTCCACCCATGACATGAACTGTGGCAGCCACAGTGGGCACGTCAAGCCAGAGGTGTGTGGGGGGGCAAAAAAAAATCTCCGTCCAGCAAAAACTGACAGACAGCATGTGGAGAGCCAGTTCGGCGCTGCAACCGACAGTTGGCGGAGCTCCGCGGCGCCGCAGGATCCCCGGGACTGCGGTAGCAGCAGCTGGGGTTTCGCGCGGAGTCAAGCGGTCCTGATTGCGCGCGGTTCAAATGCCACAACCCCGATGAGAATGCCCGCGGATTAACATCGGGGTTGGCTTAATCTGGAGCGTAAAAATAAGCAATGCCCAACTTTGTGAATGAGGCGTCGGCGCGTCGTGCAAAAAGTTTTGCTTCATCTGAAAGATGCTTGTCGCCTCCAGTAAGAGTGAGCTGATGTTGTTTGGCACAAAAAAATGCAACAACTAAGTGGAACAGTTTTTTTTTGTTTTTTTTTTTGTTTTTTTTAAACCTCAAATGAAACATCCTTCTGTGATGACACAAGCGTTCTGATTGGTCGGTCATGTAAACATCCGACCAGATTAGATCACATTGCACGGAAACCTTCATTCCCGATGATTTCAATCAGAGCAGAATAAAAGTAAAACCATTACGTGCTTTTTTTTTTTTTTCCTTTTTATGAAGGACCTCAAAAAAAAGGATCTCTATGCTTTCACGCAGCAACGCAGCTGTATTAATTGCAAACGCTGCCACTGCGACTCCTCTATGCTCGGTTTCCTTCAGTCAACTGGCTTTTTTCCGATTTTCTTTCAGGCTCCTGAAGTAACCTTGCTCTCCTTTGTCTTTTCCCCAAATTTGATTTAATATTACAAACATGCAACTTAACTCAACATCTGTTAGATATGTTGCGCTATAGCAACCCCACATCTGTCTCCGTTGCTGCACAGCAGCAGCAGCAGCGTCATCCACTGCGCAGGGCAGCGCTGCTCACCTGCTACAGTGACCCCTTCTAGGGGTCGCAGAGCGAAAAGCAACACCAGACCGCGTTTTCTCTCTGTTGTCTCGGTCATGACGCAACAATCTCATCCATGGAAATGTGAGCCCTCCATAGAACGGGGCCGTCTGAGGGTGGGATTTCCCTTTAAGAGATTTCGTGCCATCGTGAATCCATCAGCCGGGGAAAACTTAAACTTTATGTGTTGTACTTAATGTGGAAATTTTTAAGGCGCGAGCACCTGGATCAGGTCAGGACACGACTGCCGAATCCACCATGAGCTTTAAACTCTTCCTTTGGGCCGTAGATTCACATTCACGTACATCATTGTATTTTGTATTTGTTCCATGGTTGTTTTTGCATCTTGTGGCCGTGAGTTTCCCATCTGAAATAGTTATGTGACTGAACTCGAGCCTGATTTATTGGTCAGCTGATTCTGTATGGGCCTATCGCAGATGGGTCTTTTTTTTAATCATTTTTTTTAAAGACTGTATAATGCAGACAACATGTTTGGGCTGATTTTTAGAAATGGTGACGATATTTAACAGTTACATTACTGATGTTAAGGACATTTAACTCTTTTTCTTGATGCTGAACCTTTTGTGGTGTCATATCAGAATCACAATACTTTATTGATCCCCAAGGGGAAAGATGCTCCATGCAAGAGTATAGGCATAAAGATAAGTAAGAGGTACTTAAAATAATTTATTGAAAAAAAAAGAGGTCACAAATAGGAATCATTGAAATAAATAAATAGATAATGTACATAAATGTTAGAGTAATTATATAATTATACAACACGTATATAATGCACAGTATATATAAACCATACAAATATCGGTGCTAAATCAGCACACGAGCCACATACAAAAAAGGTGTATTTTCATTTTGGTTTAAATTACATCGGCTGCCAATTCAGCATCCGCAGACTTTCCCCCTCTCGAAAATTGGTACTAGTCTTAAAGACGCCTTCCCGGTCGGGTTCTAGTCTGCACAGAAGTTCGTTATCAGTTATGAGAACATCTTAAACCGACTGCTGCGGAGCCGATTCTTTACTGACACGGGTTTGTTTTTCGGCCTCTCGCTGAGGCCCCGCGGAGGATTTCTGCATTAGTGTCAGCAACCGTTGCCGCCCTTAGGTTTGCCTCAGGGGGGCCCCACTCCCCGTCACCTAGCAACCTTGACAGCTGCTTAGCGTTGGCGATTGGGACCCGGCTCGTGAAAACAGAGCCTTCAGTTGTTTTGTTCTGTTTTAAATTTCATTTGCGTGACAGTGAGTATCGGCGGAAGCGCAGATACACACATCAACGCGTTTCCCCGGATATCCACGAGTGAATCGGAGCCTGTTTCAGGACCCGCAGACGCCCTGCTGTGAGCATCGCGTACTTCAAGTCGGCTGCAAACACTGAATTCACGTCATGATAAATCTATTTTTGCTACTCGTGTGCCGATTGGAGCCGCAGCCCAGCTTTCACCCTCGTGATAAAGTCTCGGCTCCACAAATTTCTACGGAAAACTGTAATAAAAAAAACCCCAAATAAACCTTCATTAAAAGCTGCTGCTGTTGCCGTTGCATTACAAATACGCCTGCCAGTGCGTTGTTGGACTTGGCGGCTAAAGCTTGGATGCTGATGCTTGCTCATTTTTGCTTTCGGAAGAAGTAAAAACGGCCAATACATGCATAAAAAAACCAAAATTGCTGCAGTATAATTGGCTTATGAGGGTGTATAATAGTCCAGAAAAATCTGTTACAATATTCCAGATCTTTGCAACAGATGCCTGGAAGATAAGGGTACATTGTTCCACTCTATACTGTCCTATCTAGATTAAAAGAGTTTTGGGAAGAAGTTAGAATAACTACTTGGCCTTTACCCAATCGGTCCTAACATGAAACGTATTGATCAAATTTTTTTTTTTATAGATATGTGCCTGTTACAAGCAAAAAAGAGTCATCGCTCTGTGTGCCCAGGCTCTGGGAAGAGCCTGGGCAGACCGAGTATTTTGCGCTAGTTTGAAGAAATGTCTTTATGTTTGGCCTTAGAACAAAAAAAAAAAATTCTTTAGGACCAGCAGTAGTTTTTCCAGGAACTATGTAGACGTTTTATTGCTTATGTCAAACGTCATGATATTCCTCAATTAATAAGGGAACCTGAAGCGGAGTGAAGTCGGACTCTGTAGTTTGGTGTATTTTTTTTCTGATTTTCAGGAATGGGTGGTATCTCGTTTCTTTATTGTAGCTAGCCTGTATTGTTAGTGTCCTATGATTGTTTTTGTTTTTTTTGTTTGTTTGTTTTTGTTTTGCTGTCTGTAAGTTTGTAGTCTGGATGGGACGCCGGGAGGGTGTGTTTAATTTTTTCCTGTGATTTTCTTTTGTGTCTTATTGAAAATTCAAAAACGAATTTTAAAAGAAGAAGCAAAATCGTAAAACCAAAACCAAAAAAAAAAAAAAACCCCTGTTTTGCTCATTTTTTGCACAGCAGGAAGATCCGGGCTAATGGCGCTGCTGCCGGAAAAGGTCACGGGGCCATAAAAACTGTGGAAGGCCTCATTTGGGGAAAGTGAATATCTATACAAAATTCATAAAACATCAAATTGGATGAGGGGGGAAGGAGTTAAATGGCTTTATGGGCTGGTTTGGGCCCAATTCATTTAAGAAGCACTTTCATTAGAGGGGGTGATTTCATCCGCAAAGACCTTTGCGGTATTTAATTCGACTGCCTGCGGAGCCCCGGAGAGACGCTTCCCGTTCCGAGTCGAAGCGAAAATCCGGCTAAATTGACCTTTTAAGCTGATATTTAATCTCTGCTTAAGTGTGGCGCCGCGGCGTCCGAGGCGCTCCGACCGCCGCCGCCGCCGCTGCTCCCTGTCAATTCACGTCTCGATAAATAAGTATCGGCGGCCATAAAAAAAAGCGGCGATCGCGTGCTGCGGGACAACTTTTTGGCGCCTCCTTCCGTACCGGCAGCTGTATAGAAGCCAATCTCATCGAGGCCCCCACCGACCCCCCTATTTGGCTGGAACAAATCTCATTGCCAATGCATTTTTATGATGATATGTAAATTTAAGTTTCTGCTCGCAGAGTCGAGTCTCAGTCCGCTCTGATGCCGCCTGATGAGTTTTCTGCTCTCGAATTCACCCACGACTTCAAGCATTTGATGGGCAAAATATCAAATACAGCTCAAAGAGCGGGCGAGAGAGGGAGAGTGAAGAGGGGAGAGGGAGAGAGAGAGAGAGAGAGAGAGAACTCTTCCCATTTGGCAACCAAATCACAGCATCCATCCTTTCAGCGAGGTGCAAAGCATCAAGGACAAGCACCAATTTCCCGAGGAGGGAAGGAATACACCAGGTTGCCTTTTTATACGCTATTCCAGATGCCTCATTAGGGCTTGATGTCTTTCATCATTATTCTTTCATGTAATTCTGCAGCGACGGAGCATCTGCACCCTCTTGCGCCGAGTTTGTTATTTATGTAAATACTTTTCATCAAAAAGCAAATAAACATCCCCCTCGTTTTTTTTTTTTTTGTTTTTTTTTTTGCCTCCAGAAAAAAAAAAAATGAAATTGAAAATCACATCAGACAGAATCAGCCCGACTCTGAGGGCTTTTTTTTTTTTTTTCTCCCCTCTTATAATTTGCACAATCACAAAATGGGAAAACGCCGCAGCTGCTGTCCTTCCCCATTCACCGACTCAAGCAGGTGGAGATTTGCAACCTTCTTGTGAGCACCATTTATTTTATTTTATTTTTTCCCCAAAATCATTCCTCTCTGTCTGTCAGCCTTCAGAGTTTTCATCATTAAAAAAAAAAAAAAAAAAAAATCCATTTTGGCGAAAAGAGGTAAACACTCGTGGGTCTGAGGTCACCATCCTCCATCTTTTCATCGGCCGCCCTGCTGCGATGCACTCGATATTCGAACCGCCGTGCCGCCTGGCAACGACCTCATCATCGAAATCGAGTGTTTCCACGCCACGAGCTCTTGCTTCTTCAACCTTCCTCACTCGAAGGGCGTAATTATGTCTCCGAAAACAACCAAGTTTATCGGGTCAGCCCAAGTGGGAACCGCGTGGACACCAGATATCTCCAGCGTCACCGTGAGGTCCTTTTTTTCTTGTTGCTGTTGTTGCGGCGGCGAGGCTTCAAACCTCTACAGCCAATCCCGGCCCGATTGAGGGGGGGGGGTAAAAAAAAAAAAAATAAAAAAAACCCAGTACAGATTCATGAGCGAGTAGGAAAAACGGTGCAGTCCGGTGCCAGGTTATGCACATGCATCAGGCCAGAAGCTCAGGCCTTCAGCTGTGGGTAGGAGATGATGGAACCTGGTTTTTGAGTGGAGGTGGACTTTTAGGTTTAAGGGTTGATCTGGTCCGCCGATGCCGGATGGGAGGTGGTGCCATGATTTAAATCCCATAATAAAGGGCAGTGCTGACAGTGATTTGAGGAGGAATTGTTTATCACAACTACAAGATCGTTATGAAGAACGGTGATGATCTGGTTACCATGGCACCGGGCAGCGGGTGGGGGGGATACTGAAAAAACATTTTGTCCTCAAGGCTGAAGCAGGAAAAATTGGTCAGTCGCCAGGATTTGAGCCACTTTGATCAAATTGTGTCGGATGGACGAGCGGGTCGGAACATCTCCAGAACCACAGCTCTTGTGGGGTGTTCCTGGTCCGCAGTGGTCAGGACCCATCAAACATGGTCCAAGGAAGCGAAAGCTGTAAACCGCCGAGAGGGTCATGGGGTGAGCCAAGGCTCAGTGATGCATGTGAAGGCTGGCCCGCGTGGTCCGGTCCAACAGACCAGCTCCTGAGGCTCAAACTGCTGAAAAAGTTGCTGCTGGTTCTGATAAAAAGGAGTCAGAACACACAGTCATGGCGGTTTGTTGTGTGTGTGGGACCAGTCGGGGTGCCCATGCTGACCCCTGCCCACTGCTGGGAGCACCAACAATGGACATCAGAACCGGACCGCAGAGCACCTGCTGCCAGGCCTTAATGGGCCAGAGCCGTTTTTGGCCACATAAAGCAGGCGGTCATAATGTTTTGGCTGATCGGTGCGCAGCTGAGGATGTATATTCCTATATAGCAAATATGAGCAGTGAAAAAAAAAAAAGAAGGTTAACGGTAAAACTTTCAGCTGCAAGGTCGCAGTCGGGTGGTTTTCCTCGGCGATGGCGATTATCACTAAGATAAAGTTCAGTGCGATTTTTTATTTTTTATTTTTTAAAAGCGCCAGTTTATGTACTTAATTGTCTAATCGCTCGTGTTTCTTGTCCCATCGGTGCTGTTTTTTTTTTGGGGACGGCGGCTTTGCCCGGCGGGAGAGCAGCTGGCGCCAGCTTTGCAGGTGGGCGCCCAGGCTGTGACGGGCACCGGTTTTCACTCAAAATGGGGACCCACCAAATTTGGACTCAACGCGGCGGCAGTTTTAGATTAAAATCATTTGAAACAGGGCGCCTGGAAACGTAGCTGTGACTTTACTTCCTCGCTACGCTGGCGCTACACTCCCACCAACGCTGGAATCCACTTTTTCTTTCTCTGTTTCTTATTTTTTATTTATTTATTTTTATTTTTTTTATAAATTTAAAGTTTACTGGGGGAATAAATAAATAAATCTCAGTCCATAGCTTCTGCGTTTATCTCCAGTGGCCCAGCTGAATGGGATTTCAGTGTATTTCACATGAGAGACCAACTTTTTTTTTTTTTTTTTTTTTTTTTGCGAGTTTGTCGAACAGCTTACAGTCGGAGCCAGGTGTCTTTAAAAAAAAAAAAAAAAGAGGAAGAAGAAGAGAGCATATGTATTTCAATACAAACTGCATGTGCATCTGCATCAGAGCAACAAGGCACGGGGACGCAACCCAGGTAGCGGCGTAAAAGAGCCGAAAGATCTGCGCGCGGTGTGACACAATAGCTTCAGACAGTCTCCATATGGGGCTCCGCAGCCGGTTAAAAAAAAAAAAAAGAAAAAGAAAAAAAAAGAAATTGAAAATGAAAGCGCAGATGCTGTCGCAATGCATCAGGGAATCACGATCCAACAAAGAGCCTCAGAACTGTCAGGATGTGGCAACAGGACTCGCCGACTGCGGCTGCTGGAGAGGAGACGCCTTCTGACAGTTTCACTCAGCGCGCCGCCCCTGTTTTTATGGGTGCCAAATTATCATATTTCATATGTCAGTCAAAAATGGAAATGTGGCTGTTATCCGCCCCGGCGAAAGCAACAGCGTGAGGTGTTGCTCCCCCTCCACCCTCCCGCTTTCCGATAATCTTCTTTCACGAAGTACTTTTTTTTTTTTTTTTTGATTAAAGACTTAAATAAGTTTCAATCCATTTAGCCCTCTTAAAAGTAATCAAACTTCGCAAAATGCCTCGGTATCCTTTAAACTTATCTTTTAATGGGTTATTTAATGGGCGCCGCTAATCCAAATATCTAAATTATTATCAAGATACAGCAATCGCACTGATGTCGGACCCTTTGCATCTGACGGATCTGCCTCGCACATCTCTGCAGCCCTCTGAACTTTTTAATTGGCCTCTGTGACCTTATATTTAAAGACTGCGCTGTCCTTTTTTTTTTTTTTTTTTTACTCCCCCCTCTTCTTCTTCTTCTTCTTCTTTTCGCGAGGTTCAGACAGTTAAAATGAAACTAATTATTTCAAACGGGCGCTGACACCGGGAGCTCGCCGGCGCCGGCCGCTATCGTGCCCGCTAACGTGCCCGGTGGCATGCAGCCGCGCGTCTCATAAGAATCCGCCGCCACGCGTGACACCGCCATGAGCCATGAGCCCTCAACTTTGAGGAACCCTGCAGAGGGGGCGGGGGGTTTCGGGTAATCGGGTGCATTTGTGGCTTCGATTTTGAAGTGCTAAAACAATTTGCAACGTTCTGCGCCAGGTAGCATAGCCATGCGCGCGCCTTTTTAATTTGCATTTGCGTCAGTTTTCCGCCCTCGGCTGGCTTCTCTGACGGTTCAGTCTCCTGTTGTTCATTTTTAAAAACAAAAATGGAATATTTATGTCATTTATGATGCCAGAGTACGGTGGCCGACAAGGGCCAAACGCACCGCAGCGGCCTGATGCGTCTCAGTTGAGGAAAACGGCTTCAAATTAACCAGCTCAAACAGAAGTCTACACCAGGCACAGAAAGAGGAATGTGGCGCTGTAAGTTATGGAAGAGTGTGATAATTTTAATTTTAATGCACTATTATAACGGGTGCTTGATATTGATCTCTAATAATCAGCAGGCTAATCTACATGCATATATGCAGCCTTGTATCGTCCGGTGTAAAATACAATTTAAAAAAAAAAACGTCACGTAAGGTGCAGCGTTTTACAGTGATATAAACATAACATATGAATATAATCAAATAAGATGGCCTCTTTAGAAGATGGTTTCTTGGTTTGTATCGTTTTGTGCTTTTGCATTGCGTCTCTATTTTGCGGCGCATTTGATGACGCTGCATTTGTCTTTGTTTTTTTTGCGGCACGTTTTTCCCGTCTGCACCCACATTCCTCTTTCCTGTACCCCGTTCAGACTTGTGTTTGAGTTTGTTCATGTGCTTAATCCAAGCTCATGGCCGCTAATGCGCAGGGTGTTGGAGGGCGTTGGCGTCGCCCTGCACAGCTGTGGCGGCGCACCACCATTATTATTAAAAAGCCGCTGTTAAAAAAAAACAAAAAAAACGACGACAATAACTGCCTCGAGCAAGTAAATATATGAAATAAAGGATTTTTTTTATTTATTTGTAGCGCTTATCTTTAAA
The DNA here is from genome assembly GCA_901007715.1 of Dactylopterus volitans. NCBI lineage: Eukaryota > Metazoa > Chordata > Actinopteri > Syngnathiformes > Dactylopteridae > Dactylopterus > Dactylopterus volitans. The sequence continues at coordinate 9,681 of CAAKHG010043995.1, forward strand.
TCAACAGTGCAGTTGTGCACTTAGAATATGCTGAGAAATGGCTATAAATACAAATGCAATATGTTCCATATCCGTTTTTGTGTGGGGGTGAGCCGGCGGCAATATACCCCCATATATATATATATATATATATATATATATATATATATATATATATATATATATATATCGCTGATATGAGCAATGTACTCATATGACCTGTTTTTTTTTTATTTATTAGTTTAGTAAAAACCACAACTGTTCGCCTCCATTTGAAAAAAACGACGCCTGCGCAAATACGTCTCGCAGCCAAGCCGAGTGCTTTGCTAATTGTGACATCATCAGTCGCTTTCCTTTGATATGCTTCCCAGCGCCTAATTCACCATCTTACACACACACACACACACACACACACACACACACTAATACTCCCCTCCACCTGCTGGCAACCGTGAGCTCTCTCCCTCATATAAACGATAGGCACCACAAGGACTCTGCAAGCCTGCAGTTGCGCTGTAAGTTTACAATCAACACTGACCTCTTTAAAATGTAACTCTGTTACTGCTTACATGGTCCAGCCGGCGCTTTATGACTTTATTCTTTGTATTATATGGTCATACATCTGTTTAGAGCTGCGCGCGTATGTATAGTTCTTCATTTTTTTTCACTTGTGTTGCGTTTGATCGCACTCTCGAGTTATGCTGCGCAACCAAGCCTTTAAATCGCCCGCTGGGGATAAGTAAAGTTTTTTTTGTTTTTTTTTTTTAATTGAATTGGATATGCTTGGCAACCGCTGCCTAGCAACTGCTCCTGGCAGGCAGCGCTGCCGCGGGGATGCCGCGGTTCGGTCACGTGGCCAGTATTTGTGAATCAGGGGGAGGGATAGCGGGTGCCTGTGCAGGTGTGGGGGGGTGAAAGCTAAGCTAACAGCAGTTTGCTAGCCGCCATTATAAATGAAATGCAGAAGAAGAGGAAGAAAGCCCGGCAAAAACCGATAAGCAGAGGACGCCGTGCCGCCGCCGCTCGACTGTCGTGCTAATGAAGTTAAATTACCAACGACGGCAGCTGGCAGACGCTCCCTGGCAGACGCTCCCTGGCCTGGAGTTCGGTTCTCCTCACACAAAACGAACCGGCACTGATGCCCGGGTTGAATGTTTCTTTTTCTTTTCTTTTTTTTTATTATTCATCGATTTTGTACTTTGTTTTTTTTTTTTAATAAGGCGAGAGTCGCTGTCTCATTCACTCTGGACTGTTTACCACGGGGCTGAACCGACCGCCTCAGGTGTTGCTAAACACCACTAGGTGGAACAAAGTGTGCAAAATAAAGGGTAGGAAACCTAGAATTAATAATTTGGGACGCTTTTTTTAAATGTATTTTCTTTTTTGTACCAAAATTGCCCCAAAACTAATGCGTGTAAGAAACCGTGACTTCCGTGTACCGTGATACCTCGAGATAAAAGCGGTATCTACCAGTGTTGAGCCCGCCCTGCTAATATGAACATACTTTCGCACAAAACATGTCTGACTTTTGGAAATGCCTCGAATATAAAAGGCCTAACTTGATCCTTGCTCTCTGTTTAATGTCTCCCCCCGGAAGTCCCACCGCGGCCGGCGCACGCCACACGACGTGTGGACGCAGCCGCTCCTCCGCTTGTCCCGGGCATCCCGCTCCGGCGTGTATTTTTAAATGTCAGGGTCGTTACCTTTTCAGCGCGGCGGCGGCGGCAGCTGCAAACCAAAGCTCACCTCCGTCTCGCGGAGTTCGCCGGATAAACCGACACATGAGCTTTTCCGCCAGCCCCCCCCCCCCCCCCCACTCCCCCTCGCGTTACTCGTGCAAACACGCGAGCGAGGGCGGCATTTCACGGTCCTGGATGTCCATTTGTGATACGGCACAAGGGGCGCGCATTTTGGGAGTTATCCAATATGTCATCCTCCGTGTTTATTCATAGTCACTGTCGGCGCTAAAAGAGGCATCACGCTCCGCGCCGTCCTCCGATCGTGTCGCCGGAATCACGTTTTTTTTGGGTTTTTTTGACACAGTTTAGCTTAATTCAGAACAATGATAAATATTCTGGCTTTGAATTAATGACAAATAGCCCCTCCGGGCCCCGCTGCTCCAACTGATCAAAAAAAAAAAAAAAAAAGTCCAGCCTCTCTAACAGCTCCGACATCAGGTAGGCGATGCATATTTATGATTTCCATCTGTGGGTATGAAACCAGAAATGATTAAAATATTTTTTTTTTTGCATATGCAGGCGTGTTTCAGCTTAACAATTTTGCTGGGGCTGGAGTACAGCGATCGCGTAGTGGCTGCATGAGTAAGAAAAAGAGAAAAATTAATTAGGCGGAGAATTATTGCTAATATTATATAATCACTGATGTTGGGGGAGGGTTTTTTTTTTTTTTTTTTTTTAATGACAGCATTACAAAGGTCAGTGCTGCCGCCGCCTCACCGGCTAAGTGGTGGCGGAGCTCCTGAGCCGCCAAAGAGCTCATGACGACCTCACTAAGTGCACCCGCGCGTCAGACGGGCTTTTCTCCGCAAAACGCAGTTTGGCCTTCATATTTAATAAATAGCTACGATCTCACAAGTTCAACGAGCTCAGACCCCGATCTCGCAGCTTGTGCATCCTCACGCCTGGATTTTAACTCAGAAATTTTGTTAGTGATGCACAATCGCAGATGATGAAATTCCTCTTAAAAGTAAGATAGCTGAGTCCTTTTAGGTGTTGAAGAAAAAGGGGAAAAAAAAGACTTTGGGAAAAGTGGCGTTCTCCATGTGATCGATCATTTTGTTGTGACCGTGAGATGATAATTTATCAGCAGCCTGTCCGCCCCGCTCCTCACCAGATAAGACGTGGGTGCCTCTCGCATGTGTTCTAGAAAATTTTTTTAGAGAAATAAAAAGGAATTACACACTTAAGCTCAAAAGCGGACCAAATATAATCCGGCATGTGTCGGCGCGTTTGCTGTGAATCCCGTTGGAGGAAGTTTTGAGTCGGCTGAGGCCGGTTAGACTGAGCTCTCTTTTAAGTCAGTAAAAACTCAAAAAGAAAAAAAAAAAAACTGTTTAAGGGTTGGAAAAAAAAAAAAGAGCCCTCCTTTCGCAGGGTCCGATTAGGGACCGTAATAACTTCTAAAACTGTCAGTCTGACAGCCGGGGAGCACATTTTCTGCACCGGTTGGCGCGGCGTGAACAGGTGTGAAAATGAGCTAACTCCTCTTTCCTCCCGTCTCTCATATCCCCGCCGCCGCCGCCGCCGCCATTGGTCCGCAATCTGCTCGGGGTTGGCGAGCGCGAGGCAGCTCGGCGGCAGCTATGAGTGGAGGAGTGTGACCGAAATGAGGATTGAGTTCTGAACAAATGGGGCAGCGGAAGGTATATATATATATATATATATATATATATATAAGCATCAGCCTCTCCCTCCACCTCTGATGCTTGTTAAACATGGAAGTATAGTAACACTGAACTAGACAAAAATTAAACCATCTTGATTGCTCTCAAGTGGCTGGTTACAGCAGAGGTCATAAATCCCAGCCGTATAATTTGCCATATAACTTTTTTTTCCCCCATAACTTCTTTTTATTTATTTATTTATTTGTTCACTGTTGCCATTCTTGTCTTTTACGATTTCGTGTTATGAAAGAGGACGAGGTCAAGTGTGGACTTCTTTTTAAGAATAATACAGGAGAGGTTAGAGATGATTTCATGCCGACTCTCTGTGACTTTCTATCCTTTTTTTTTCCCACTTCAAACTGTAAGAAACACTAAGCCAAGCGCGCAGTACTCCGAATCAGACGATAGAAAGGCTTTATTAGTCCCGGAGGAAAGCATAAATATCAGGATACAGGAAGGAAGCGCCAAGATGTGACAAACATAGTAACAAATAATATAGTTATCTATTGATTTGTTTACATATTTGATTTGTTTTGGTATAATTTGGCTTCATTTTCATAAAAAGGGAAGACATGGACTCACGTGCTCTAATTCATCCTTCACCCGTCATGATGATCGTCCCCGTTGCTGCGTGGCCACACAGGAAACTTTAAAAAAAAAAACCAAGGTGCTCCTACGCAATTTATGCAGATTTACATGAATATAATCTCTTGTTGTTGGGCAGCCGTCCCCCACTGGCCACATATAATCGGGTTTTAGTTTGTGATCAGGTTCTGAGATACCGCCTTGATGTTTGGAAGCAATCCGGCACGTCCTTGCACGTCCTTGCACGTCCTTGCACCACCCCTGAAGTTCCCCGCCTGTTCTAGCTTATTCTGTGCATTCAGACGTGAGAGATGAAAACGATAATCAGATTAATTATCAGCACACGTAAACGTGATCTCAACTTTTTATTTGTTTATTTTCTAAGCTATGAGGAAAAATTGCAGCTGATGGAAGGATGATATGTTTGAAGGGTCGGGACGTGGATCTTGGTGCCCACAATCTTAAAGGCCTGGGTGGACAGGCCGGACCCAAAGCATGAAATATTAATATGCACATATTTGTTCATAAACCCTGCACAGGAACAATTTAGGAAGGTTTGTGGCATTGGTCAAGTTCTTCTTATTTCACGTTTCTTCTCATAGGTGAGACTGAAATGCAGAGATGTCCCGCACCAAGCGCGACTCAATCAGAACACAATCAGACTTTTAGTTTTTTTTGGGGGTTTTTCTTTTTTGCCGTGAAGCGTCAACGGCGCCGATTTAGAAATCAGCGCCGCCGCAGGAGAGACGCAGATCAATTGTTAATTTGATCACTCAGAATGTTTGGCGCCGGTTTGAAGGCGATTAGCTTGAATGCCGCGAACGCCTCCGCAAAATGATAAATCGAACCGACAGGCCTGTTCCTGCACACACACACACACGCGCACACACACACACACACACACTCTTACCTGTTCAATCACCAGGACTTTTCATTGTCCAAAGTGAGTAAAGCAGACACAGAAGCAAATTATGGCTCTTATCTGCTGGTCCATTTTCCCGTCCTCCTCCTCCTCCTCCTCCTCCTCCACATCTGGCGACTGACAGCCATGATTTTGCCTTTTTTTTTTTTTTTTTTTGTTTCATTCATCCATCTTCAAATCAAACCACCTCCTTTCTACTCCACCGAGCGATCTCCTCTGTGAACCTGCTGCACTCGTGAGCAGAGCCGACTTCCTCCGGCTCCTCCTCCGGGCCCGCTCGAGAGTTTAGAAGTCGTTTATGAAGTCACAAAGTTTTCTTTTCTCTCTCTTAATGAAACGCTTTCTCATCATTGAAGCTTCACTCCGCGAGCTGCCAGCTTCCTCCCTGGAACCTGCTGCGCGGGATATTGTAAATTTGGTCACTCAAATCTGGCATCTCGCTCCCACAAGCGCGAAGATACGGCAGAAACTTCGCATTAATCTGGGATTTCTAATTATGGAGGAGTGTCTGGCTAATTCTTTTTTTTTTTTCTTTCCCCCTTTAGCGATAGAGAAGGCAGCTGCTTCAAAGTCGTCGCCCCGTTTGATTAATAATAACCTATTGAAACCTTTTCAAATATATATTCAGGGCCTGCCAGGACCAGCAAGCCACCTTATGATGGGTATCATGGCACATTCTTGGTTTTCACATCTACCTGGCGGGGGCAAGATGTCATTTCTCCTGAACTTCCCCTCTATAATTAAAGAATTGATAGAACTGAGCCGCACGCGGTCAAACACCCTGAATCACAGCCAATCGGAATAATCAGTTGAGGCGTGCGGACGCGGCTTCAGCAGCCGGCGGATCGCCACCTCCGACTGGCCCCCCGCCGCATTAAGCTTGCGCCGCCACCTCCGTCCTCCAACTGCGAGTCCACCGGTAACCTGTTCCAGGGGTTAGAGTATGTGCTCGGGATTTTAAAAGCCCCGTAATGCATTGTATCGGGCTCCCAAGGTGAACCGGAGAGACAGGGGCCTGAGATCATTTCAAGCAGCGGCATAATGCGACCGCTCTCCGGCTCTCCGCCCCCGCCTCTCCGCCCCTCACGCGAATAAAGACAAATGGCTTATGTGTTGTGCCAGCTGCGCCATCTTGCATTGATAACTCCAATAATTTCATTTCATGTCTGAAGCTCATTCGCCACAGCCTGCAAAAAAAAAACAAGAAAGGGGTGGGGGGAGAAGAAAGGAAGGAAGAAAAAAAAATGGAATAAACTGTAATTGAGGGAGGCTTTCATTAAGTGACAGGGTATTTTCATACTCTAGTGGAAGCAATCCCGCAGGGGTGGTGGTGGAGGGGGTGGCAGGAAGAGTGTGGAGCTGGGGAATTTGAGATGACAATGCTGTCCTCTCTTAGGAAAAAACTCTTTCATCAAGCCCAACGCAAATATCGCCCAGTCGCTTTGCTCTGAGCTGAATGGACGTTTTTCACGCAGGATTCTTCTGTCGGGGCCGTCTAATTAAAAGCTGTTGCACAGCACGGCCACGAGATGCCGGCATAAATTGACTGACACACATATATATTTATATATATGTATCTCGGATAGTCACGCTGCAGTGATAATTAAAGCCCCGATCAATAATCGCTGTAATTGCTTCGCCGCCCCCAAGTGTCACATCATGGCAAAGGCGACATGCCCTGCGTCCGAAATTCCATCCTTCCACCCTAATGAGTATGCAAAAACAGTATGTGAGATTTTTTTTTAGTGCGTCCGAAACATTAGTCTGTACACAATAGTACGCACTATCCATACTTATTCCGGAGAAATTTATTAGTATGGATTGATGGACGCTAGCTAAGCAGAAACTCCCCACAATGCAATGCGGCGATGTTTGGTAGCTAAGGTGGACCGTCAAGAGCGGAGCGGTGCGTGGCTGCGTTGATAGGAGTGGTCACCATGGTAACAACCGTGGTAACAACGTTCCCTCCCAACGGCAGGAAGTGCCACGTGCGCTCTGAGTAGTACGTCCGAATTAATGCATACTACTGATATTTACTCAAAAGTGTACTGAACTTATGTATACTTTTTGAGTATATACTTTTAGTATATATTTTAGAATCTTACTAGTTTAGTGTGGCATTTCGGATGCAGGGCTGGTCTCCAGGGTCAAAGCCCTCAAATGAGATGGACCAATCACGTCTACCCGCGACCTCAATCAGCTCAGAGCGGACGCGGTCTTCGAGGGACCCTCAAACCCGTTTTTCCTGACCGACTTTTAACGATGTAAATTTCTGCGTTTGTGAGATCTGAGTTTTCACGGAAGAAAAAAAAAAACCTGTCCAACCTTGCAAGCAAAGTCTCGTGGCGTGCTGGTTTATTATTTGCAAGTTAGAGAAGCCGCACGTCAATTAGCGCCTCGTGCTCGGGGGTGCTGCCGTCCTACCTAGCCGGGGGAGATCCACGACGAGACTGGCACATCTGTTGGATTATTGTGACAAGCTTCATCTGAGCAAGGACAGTTTGGTCCGATTAGGAAAAAAAAAAAAAAAAAAACACCGGGAAAGTTATGGACAGAAGGTTGTTAGAACTTCTGGGGCTTATTAATAAAGCTGCTATTTCTGGTCATCCTCTTGTAGAACAAGACGTTTTAACCCGTAGATGCACAAGTGTGCTTAAAATGACTAAGCGAGGCCATTTTTCTGGCAAGATCTTTGAAATTAAAAGTTATCATCTCATCCTCCAGGTATTCTTAAAAAAACTCCAAAATAAACTAATTTTAACATTTGGCCATAAGTGGGTGACATTCATGATAATTGGGAGAAGCTAGCTATTTTTCTGTGCACAGATGTTAACTGTACTAATGCTGGTTATCAGTCTGGTATGTTATCTATGCTCTTAGTATTAATAGAATGAACAATTGCTTCATTTTCTCATACAGCAATTTAACTATATTTGAAATCTGACCTATCAAGCAGTAAATGAAATGAAGTATTAATCATACATTATGAATTCGGATTAAATCCAGTAAATTTCAGATTTAGCCGTCCGAACGACGGTCTGGATGATTGTTGCACCGTTTCATTCCGGAACGAGCACATTTAACCAACTAATGATGCCATTCACAGCGCTCGTATTGCATAGTTTAATTAACTTTGTGTGGGATCCTGACGGCGTAACGTAGCACCTAGCATGAGAAGCCTGCTAGCAAAACATATGCGAGGCTGATTGGAAACTGATTTATTTTCCGGCTTCAGACGTCATAGACGGACACAATTAGCAGACCTCGTAGAGGAGGAGCTTATTGGTACTCTGGTATTCCATAATTTAGCCCAGGGACCCGTTTGATATCAGGTTTTGGTTCCCATCCCTCGTCAGCAGGTTGGAGAAAGCGAAATCCAAATCACATCCAACGGAATAAATTCTTACCCGAGTGGAACACCTCTCGCCAAAAACAGAAGATTAAATGGAATATAACACAAAAGATAACTGGGAACCAAAATGCCTTGAAAAATTCTTTGAAATCTAATCTCATATTTCGAATTTGAGACATTTTGGACCCACATCTGGAGGGCTCTGGGATTAAGTCGCGTGTGCATCGGGGTGGTTACCCACTCATGCTTTTTTTTTTTTTTTTTTACATGCAAACACGTCAAAATGTTCTTACAGTTGAAGATGCGACGCAGCAGCAGCCGTCATTTCCGTCCCCTTCTACGACAGATGGTTCAGAGTTTAGTTTTACGTCCTCGTGATTATTGTCTCCTCGGTGTGGTCATCTGCTGCCAGTGGTGCCCTGAGGAAGCTCATGATTATGACACCAGAGGTTCCAGTAATGGACAGCTAGAGTTACCGACTCCAAGAACCAATTCCCTTAAGAGATCTTTTATTTATGGATCAATGACTCTGCGGAATAACCTGCCTCAGAACCTCGGCAGCATCCACGATAAATTAACTTCTAAATCTAACTTCTGTTTGTTTGATCTTTTTTTTTGCGTCTTCTATTACTCATCTTTTTTGTCTCAAATGTAATTTGTATCTTACGTGTCACGTATTTGCGCTTTGAGTGCTGACGTGTGGTCATTTTGGATCTGCAGCTGCATGAATTTGGATGTTTCTTTTATGTGTGACCCCAGGCAGGCGCCAGCGAATGGGGATCCTTAATCACGTCAAATATTTCGGTCCAAGCCGAATGTTCCCTCAGTTTTCAACCGATGGGCTGAACTTTGGTCGTCGTTCCAACAGGTTGTGATGATGTCGTTTACAGTGTCACCATGTTGCACTTTCATTTACGCTTTTATCCAAGGCGACGCACGTCTGGGAGGCAACGCGACACAAGCAGGGTCCAGTCAAAAGAGAACCGCATAAGCAAGCGCTCAATCCAGTAGGACGTAGGTGCCAACCGGCGGTGCAAAGAGGCATGATAGAGTGCTTTTTGTTTTGTTTTTTTGTCCTTGATATGTTGATTCAGGTGCAAAGGTACTCATGGAAGAGCTGGGTCTTTAGTCCCTTCTTAAAGACTGCGAGGGACTCTGCAGAACGGAAGGAGTTTGGTAGCTCGTTCCACCGCCCAGGAACCACAGCCGAGGCCAATCTGGTTATTGACTTAGATTCTTTTTGGGACGGCAGAACCAGCCACCTTTCGTTAGTAGATGGTCGTGAGCTGGAAGAAGTGTAGGCTTGGATGGGAGAGTTCAGGGAGGTGGGAGCCTCTCTAGTTGCTACTTTAAATGCGATTATCAGGGCAGTTTTGAGCAGTGGGGGGGTTGACGTGTGCTGTTTTTAGGCTGATTGAAGACCGGATGCACCACCGCATTCTGGATCATCTTGCAGAGGTTTGATGGTACAAGCCGGGAGCCCCGCCGGGAGCGTGAAATGACCAGCGCCTGGACGCTGAGATAGGCAGGGTCTGACCTTCCTGACGCTGTACAGGGTGAAACGACATGGATACTACACGTGTCTTGAGGGTTAGTTGGTCATCAATCGTGACACCTAATTCATTCTCGCGATCTGTGGCGGGGAAAAGAAAAAGCGAACGCGGCCAGAAACGCAAACATCAGGACAATCAGCCAGGGTTGAAAAGGAACTCCGCCGCGTTATCTAACCCAGGTGTTTACAAAGCAGCAGCAGCAGCAGACCCGGAGGGGTGCCGTCTGCATCTGAAATCATCTTTTTTTTTTTTTTTTTCTTCCTCCAAGCAAATAAGCGCAAATAAATAAATGAAAAAAGAAAAATTTGTTTCGGTCCTTCCAAATGGTCTCAGCTAGAGGACGTAATCGTCCAGCCTCTTTCCGAGCTTCTCCAAAGTTAATTGTGAGATTGAGTCAGACGCGTCGCGGCCTAATTTGCTTTTTTTTTCCCTTCCCCGGCACTGGGGAAAAATTCACCACCCGGAGAGCGACAGCATTGATGTACAAAAATACATTTATTTGAAACAATTTCAAAATGACATTTTCTTTACCATAGAAATATCAAAATTAAAGATGAAAACAGAACATCACCAATGATGCATGCATTGTAGATTTTTTTTTTTTGTGCACTGAGGAACATTACAATGGGTTTTGCCTTCTGAAAGCACCCCCCCTCCCCTCCCACCTTCATCTTTCCCCCCTCCCAGAGATCTCAAGCTGGTTTTGGACACTATGATGTAGTATTGAAGTTGCCAGAGGAGATGGAAGTTTCCAGTGATCAAAGTAAATGATTTAATCAACTTGAGCAAACTGCCCGAAAAAAAAGAAAAAAGAAAAAAAAAAGCACAGCGGCAGCTCCGATACGCCTGTGCGGATCTCGCATTCGCGCTTGCTTTTACGGAACGGCTGCGCTCCTATGCGGGAACCCGGTTTTATGGCCTGTTTATGAATCCTGGACCGGAGTAGCTGTCATTACATTCCTCGCGATTCCAAAGGGGTCAAAGAGAAGGAGAAGAAGAAGAATCACACAATAAAAGCATGACTGGCAATAAAATACGTTTTTTGACATTTCCTCGATTCCCTGCCTCGCTAATGAGTTTCAAAGCAACCTTCAAAAGCCTCCAACCAAAGAGACTCCAGCCAAGCAAACAACCTCTCATAGCGCGAGCGCATTGAATACAACAAAGCCATAAAACAAAAAAAAAAACAAAAAAACTTTGTTCGGCGTGTATTCCGCCTGGTGTAACAAGCCTGAGCCTGGCTGTGTTGGTCTGAGATGAGAACGCTGTTTGAGGTAATGCATATGTGATGTGACAGGCTTTATCTCGCCGCGGCGCTCCCCTGCAACCTCTTACCCCTTCTTTTTTTCCCTGCAAGTGCTTTTTGCTTGAGCTGAGAATTATGGGGGATAAAAAAATAAAAATAAAAAAAAAGCTCCGCATGGGGCAACCCCTGCTCCTCCGCTTATGGCCCCGCCGCTTGCCGTAAAGAGGACATACTATAAGGGCACTCGGCTTTTGTGGAGCGTTGCATGCTGGGAGGACACCACCGCCTCATTTTTTGAACCAAAAAAAACCCCCACAAAGCAAAGAGTGTGGTGTCGCGGGGGGTGTGTGAAGGGAGCCTGATTGCCCCCCCTCACCCTGGGGGGAGGATTAATGTCATAAATCATGCGTGGTTGTATTGTTTCTTCGTATTCGGAGGGACGATGTTGTTTGTCGCTTTTGTCAGCTGAGCGGGCGAAAAAAAAAGACAAAAAAAAAAGCCCGTCAGAGTGAAAAGGAAGGGGGCCAAAAAGTTCTGGAGCGAAACGCTCGACAGCCCCACTAAAACCCTGAGCGGAGGACTTTATGGAAAGCAGCTATTGATGTATTTTCATTTAATTATAGTGAGCTGATGCATTTCATTAAATAAAAAAAAAAAAAGAAAAAAAAAGATATTTAATAGTCTGCTCCATGTTACACAGGCAATATTCCGTCCTCTAAAATACCAATAATTTCTAGTTCTACTCAGAGCTGAGTTCAATAGCAGTAGGCCTTCGTAAGGTTATCAAGTCACACACGAAACATTCTAATTGGATCAGTAATTTTTTTTTTTTTTTTTAGATTTTTGAGGAAGTCTAATCGATAATCATCTGGAATTACAGATGTGCGCGCCAGCGATTAGCAGAAAGCAGCGCGCCCAGCGGCATCCCTGTAGCGGAGGTGGCGAGGAGTAGCCGTGCGCCAATCGCAAAGCAAGCACAGAAACGTGCGGTGTAATGATCTGGGTTTTTTTTGTTTTGTTTTTTTTACATCAACTTCATGCCGCGACCACAAAGTCCAGGATTCTCTTTAAATCCATGCAGGCTTTCCTCATCCTAAAAAGCATGTGATTGCTACTGGAGATCCACTGCCTGCACGGAGCAGTTGAGAGATCTGCTAAATTCGCACCAAAGCTGAGGACTAATAAATCGACGCAATCGTCGCGGTCCGAGCTCCCAATGCGACCAGTTGTTCCTTCGTGTCTTGCTAGCCAGTTTTCATACTCGTCCCATCTCTTGTCCGTTATGTGCGGTCAAATAGTCTTTGTTAGCTAGCGCCGCTCCAGCCGTAAGAAGACCAACGACTAGCAAAAAAAAACAACAAAACGTGAGACATTAATCAGACATGTCAGCAACCAATAAAGGTTTTAGCCTAAAAGTGGCTTCGCAGAGCTTAAAGCAGCAACGAGGAGAAAGAAACAGCGCTGTTGTGACATTGTTTGACTGATTTTGACCCAAAGCTGGTCCAGACGTAAGAAAGCTGATTTGTCCTCTTCAGTCCTTTTCACCCCGGCCATGGTGTCTGTACTGGCAACTCCACGCTAGCGTTGAGCGCTGCGAATTGTTTTTGCAGTGCTACAGGGACATTAGCTCAATTTTATAAGAGCAGAAAATTAGGTGATCAGTCGCTGTGGGAGCGCCGCTAAGCTTCCCGCGTTGTCAGTGTTACATCACAGCGGCTAAAGCTGCTATTTTAAGGTGAAAAAAAAATGTCTTCGTTGGAGGCGAAACTTAGCGGGACGATTTCATCCAGAGACCTGTTGACGTTTGCCGTTAATTTTCAAGTTTAAAGACATAAAACTCCAAGTCTGAAATTCATCATTGACTCAGCAAGAGTTTAACTGATAAATGAAGCAGTGTGCACGTGACGGGACCCAACAATGGGTGTCGAATAGCTCCGAAGGGCTAGCAAAGTTGTTTTGCCCCTTTAAATGCTGTAAATTTTGGGTGCGGTCCCTTCTTTGTGATTTAGGTGATCACAAAACTGCCTGACCCAATTCGTAATTGACAAGTTGGAACACTGGAGTAACGTGGAATCACCTGGAAAATGCCAACTACTGACACCGATGAAGTGTAAAGCTAGTCTGGTATTTTATGTACTAGATGGTAGCAAAACTGCGCCGTTGTGCCGCCATTGTCATGTGTGAAAATTGTAGTAAAGGTTTCAGACAACAGCATAACGAATCTGAAGTAGGTAGTTAGTCAGCTGTCAGCCCCGGGGGTTCCTTGAGAGTCTTCCAGGTGTGGGGGTGGGGGTCCTCTGGCAAAACGAGCGATAAATGTTTAGCAGACATCTAAATGTGACAAATCTGAGACAGAATCACAGTTTTAGTGATTCAAGAAATCGGGTTTTTCCGCCATTTGAGAGATTTTTTTTCTTTTTTTTGCTCTTTCCACGTTTGGCTCAGCGTCGGCTGGATCAGACTTCCAGAGCCACCTCAAACACGGGGAAGGCTGCGTTGGTTTTTCCGCGCTGAGAGGGAACGGGAACCAGATCAAAAACTGGAGCTGGCTTCTGGAGCTGGCCTACCGGCGCTTTCCGGGACGTGTACGGACGCGATAACGCAGGATATCAGAAGATTTCGTGCGACTATTCGAGTTTAATCAATCGATTAGTTCAGACCGATGCTTTTTCCCTGTGAACTCACAACAGAAATTTTGGACTCAAAAACGTTCCAACTGTCTTTGTACGGACTTCTATCGTGCGAAAATGTGTGTATGAAAATATAAAGGTTTTGAACACGGTCCTGTTTAGGCCCCTCCCCCCTAAAAATTAGACTCCCTCATGGCTGAACTCAGAATACGTTTAGAAGTGAAAAGGCGCTAATATATTTATATCATAGAGGTTAGTTCAATTCCTGGTTGCAGAAGCTAACCAATCCTAACCGCTAACCCCTAACCCCAATCGTCACCTAACCTTAAGCACATTATCGCTGTAACCATGGCAATGACAGTCGCCTGACCTAGCACAGTCTTTTTTTTTTTTTTGCCTAAACCCAACCCGACTTTAACCGAATGGCGTTTTTACCACATCAGGGAATGTTATCTCATCGGGTCGCGGGGCGTCACGGCGGCGTCACGTCTCTCGTTGGCATCCAACGAGCAAATGTGGTCTCCCCCGGGAAGGTGATTTGTGAATTGGAGGTGGTGCTGAGCTGGAATATGATTTTCAGGGAGACGGGTCCGGTTGATCCCCCCCCCGATTTCATTCCCAGAGAAAAGGGAGGAAAGTTGAGTCTTCTGCGATAACAGATTTTTTTTTTTTTTTTTTAAAACAACCCTTTTCTGGCTTGATTCATTGCCACCTGGCAGTGAGTGAATGAAGAAAAACAAACAGAAAAAAACACCAGAGCAAAATCTTATAGGCAAAAAAAAAAAAAAAAAAATCAATTTTGGCTCTTTTGATGAATGATTAAAAAAATCAACTATTTACAACACTTGCTTTATCTACAGCACGGAAATCGCCTCCTCGGTTGGAACATGCACGAGTCGAGGACTCTATTAAAAAACAAGGTTCGATTTCTTGCTTTTTTTTTTCCTTTTTTTTCTCCTTTTTTTTAAACATGTTCAAAAAAAAACAAAAAAACAGAGCATTGCCAGATCTTCTGCCATCAGCGTGGCATCCAAACTACGAGCATGTAGAAAGTAATAATATGTACATTTAACGGAACCGATGACAGTATTGTACATTTCAATAATATTCCCTGTTGGACTCGAGACATTATCGTCTATATATAGGCAGAAATGATGATTTTCCGAGCAAAACTCCTTCTCATAGGAAATTTACAGAACTCCTCGAGGTTGCCCCGCCAAGTATCTCACTGTGCAAATGAATGTAGTCATGTAGCTTATACATCCACAAAACCGAGCAAGTTTTGCCTGTAATTACGATGGTCTCGTTGAGTAGATAGACATGTGCCGCATGGATGCTGTGGAACGGGACATCCATGCATGTCTGTATAAATGAGGTCTCTTAGAAAACTATTAACATCGGCTGTGTAGAGAGTTACAAAACAGAAAAAAAAAGAAGAGAACCCTCAATCCTTGCGACACTTTTTTTTTTCTTCTGCACTGTACATGAGCCGTCGCCGTCGCCGCCTTCACACGCTCGTGCAGTTTGGAATCTCCCGCGTGCTCTCGCAGGCGTTCCCGACTCCCCCTGGGGAGGGAAAAATAAACCAAAAGAGGGGGATAAAACAGCGTCAGGTCTTTAAAAAACAATGAAGTGCTTTGATAGTGACACATGTTGCGACCCGGAACGGAACGATAATTACGATTCAAAGTGGGTTTTTTTTATTTATTGTGTATTTGAAATATCATGCCACGACCTCCTCAGTGGCGAAAAAAGCCCCCCCCCCCCAGGCACTATTTTGAGGAAGCATCGTAAATTAAAACACAGCTAAGCCATAACATTATGACCGCCGCACAAATGAGTTAATTATGATTGAGCTTTTATTGGATCTGCTTGAGAGATTATACTGGGCTGCACTGAGAGGTGTCCCTAATATTTTGGCAGTATTATCTGGGCAGTAACATTAAAACCACTGCTTGTTTACCGTGGAATATAAATGCGACAGTCCTGCTATTTTTTTAATTTGTGACGCTGTTGAACTGTACTGGGCTATACTGAGAGGCGTCCCTCACATGTTATTACCCCGATACATTTGAGTGGGATGACCAAAATATTAGGGACACCTCCCAGTATAACCCAGTACAGTTCAACCAAAATTTAAAATAAAACTCCTCCTGAAGGGAGAGCTGATTGCAGGGTTGTTGCATTATATTCTATGGTAAATATTCAGTGGTCATAATGTTATGGCTGATTGGTGTGTCAGCTAATTTTCTCGTTGTCAACCAGTCGCATGAAAATATCAAAATCCAACAATGAACTATAATCACAAATAGCGCCAGTTCATGAGCAGCGTAGCAGTGGGTGCCCGGCTGGTCGATGTTCACATCTCAAAACCTGAAAACCACCCCTTTTTGTTTTTTTTTGTTTTTTACTGTCAAGAGTCTGAACAAGTCCAAACGTGATTTTAACAATGATCGGGTCTGTTGTGCTTATTCTCCATTCGTCCAGGTCACAGGTATCTTGAGGAATGGAATCAGGTCAAACCGGACTTGGTTTGGGCTCGTCACCTAGAAAGCTGGAGTCCTGGGAGCGGCACTGGTGGACTGGTGAAGCCGGCTTATGGCGCATTCCCATTACACGGTACCGCCTCAACTCAACTCGCCTTTTTTGGTTTTCCGTTACGAAAAAGTACCTGGTACCAACTTTTTTTTTTTTTGGTATCACCTACGTCGGGGTTCCAAAAAAAGCAGAGCCGGTACAAAAATGGTCAGAGAGGATCGTGTCACTGCGTCTCTGCGTCATCAACGTGCGGCCAAAAACCAAACCCGCCATTTTTAAATGGCGAAGCTCCGGCCACAGTTGTTTGTTAGTTAACTGACGAGGCGCAGACGTTCCTCTGTTTTGGTTGCCGCCGAAAGGATCCGGCGGCAGCTCGACGGAGCAATGCGGAACGACAAAGTGTATCAACAAGTTGCTAATGACGACCATGTACCCTGAGGGGGTACTACCTTGTAATGGAAAACGACACTCAGAAAAGCACTTGGTACCAGAGGCGAGTTGAGTTGAGCTGGTACCATGTAATGGAAATGTGCAATTAAATAAGGGGCGAAACATCTTCCAGTTGACCTGATCCCTTTTTGTTCTTGAGATGCCCCACAAAGTCCGGCGTGGACCCGCTTTCACCATCAAAGCACCTTGGACCGCTTAAAAAACCCCGAACGCCTCTCGGCGGGCTCCCGACTCACTTTTGGCCCTGGCGTCCAGCTCCTTCTCCATGAGTTCTTTCGATGTGGGGAACTCGCTCAGCGTGATTTTGGGCGTGCTGTCGCCCTGCCCCACCGAGCCAATCATCTCCTGCTCTTTCTCCTGGTTCACCTCGGCGTATATGTTGATCCAGGGTATTTTTCTAAAGGAAGGGGTAATAAAAAAAAAAAAAATCGATAAAACAGCACAATTTTGGAAAACTCTTGTTTACCTGCCAGCGTTCATTTATTCTACATTTTCGCTGAAACTCATCAGTAACTCGGAGAAAAACTTTTACTAAAAGCCCATTTGTGTATTTATCATGTACCCACAAAGAAAATTGCCCTGTTTCTGATATGGACAAACTTTCAAATTTGTCCATAATTATTTTTCAGTAACTAATTTACGAGGCAAATTACAGTATCCAGAGTGGTATCCTTCCCCATCTGTGTTTATAATGCCTAATATACAGTACATCTTTATTAAGTCGCCATCCAATTTATTTCCAATTACTATTCATTTTGGTTATTAATCGCTGTGGTTTGTCAACTGAGAGGTTTCTTGAAAAATGCGTCCTCTTTAGACTAATGGGAAAAAATTCATATCCATAATTAATGACAATTTTTTTTTTCCATTTCCCCCCTCTCAGTTTCCGAAAGAATAATTTTGCGTATGAATAATTTATCCGGCAAATAACGGCCCAGGAAACGGCAACCGCATATTAAACCGTTTAATGGTGGCTCCTTCTGCGTTTTATCGCTGATTAGATTCCGCGTGCGCGCCTCATGCATTGGAATGATGCTGGAAATACGTCTGAAACCTCCAAGGGGTGCGCGGGAAAGGGTGGGGGGGGGTGGAGTCAGATCAGGTGTTTAAACATGGCCGTAATTGATTGGTCTAGACTGGGCCCGTCTGCTATCATCAATAATGGATAATATGGTAATAGATACATGTACATGATCGCTCCGCATGGGCGGCCGGGCGGCAGCGATGGCAGCG
>CAAKHG010044001.1:6316-16886 GCA_901007715.1 Dactylopterus volitans
TAGCATCCTGATTGGAATTTATTCACAGGATGGAGGAGAGGGGAAGGAGTGGGTGCTGTACTGCAGCTTTTCACACATGGTGGTTTGAGATTGGGCCACAGAACAGACAAGGGGGTGATTCTATCAGGGCAGGAAATGAAGGACAAGAGTCCTCTGCACTTGAAGAAAAGGAGAACACAAATATAATATCTGACTAGTTATTCACATACACTAATTAAAGATATATCTATACCGTAGTGGATTAAACTGGTAAGTTTTGGAAGAAAAAAAAAAAGTCACTCACTTGATGGCAGTGTGTTAAAAGTAAAAATGCTATGCAGTGAAAGGAGCATTAATATTCAGCATCATCTTCAATTCAGAACAAATAAATGCACTGTTTACCATATGGATAAATCAACTAAATTCACAGTATATCCCTTAAAGCTAATTCGCCTAAATCTTAAATATTTCTCTATAAAGTAAAATTGACCACATAAAAAGATATACCCCTACCACACTCACATTCTGTTCAACTCAACTTTAAGGAATAAATGCTTTAGCTTGTTTGTGTTTCTTTAAAATAATCACGAATATCGGCCAACAGGAATATCATTGCCGTATGTGCTGCAAGCTGAGAGGTGTAGCCACTGGAGGTCAGCAAAAACACCTCTTTCAGCTGCTGTGAAGTTGCTGTTTAATGATGAAGAATGCACAATTGTCACAGTTGAGAACAACATGTTTTATTGCAGCATCTACAACCATGACCGATAAACTGGACCTTTTCACTCCACTCGATGATGATGACCATCGCTCATACGCCAACAAAATTAATCCAACCATTTTATGCTTTTCTCTTTCACGGAACCAACAGCCATCCACCGTAGCTCAGGCTGCAGATTATCAGTAATGCCCTACAGGAAGGCCAATCCACTTCTCCTCCCTCTCTCTAGGTTTGCCCTCCCCACACAGAAGGATGCTGGGATGGACAGAGGGGGATTACTGAGCATTGTCTCATTCAGTAGCTGTATGAGTCATCCCGTTGTATCATGCGCTTGTATTGTAACGCCCACACAACACCTTGAAACATGCTCATAGATACACACTGCACTTTCTCAACCCATATGCTCATTGTACCAAAACTATGCATCCTGAGGCCACCTCTCGCAAGCGTCACAACTTCCTTCTTAATCATGAAAATGCATTTTTAGATGTTTTCACTCACTGATGCGTTAGTAACACTAAATATTTCATGACGACTATGTCCAGGGGATGCACTGAGTAATTGGTTCTGCACCAAAAACTTTAAGCCCAAGTGAAAATGTAAATGCTCAAGTGAAATCAATGCCATGCATAATGCATATGTAACAAACAAATGTGTGCAAACAAGGACCTGCTTTCACTCTCATCCCCGTTCAGCTTTACATGCACGGAGACGTGTGCGATTTCAAAACACGTGTTGCAAATTGGCTTTCATACATGTTGCTAGGGCTTTGTTCGCCTGCTTTCCCTCCACCAACTTTCCATTTACCATCACATATCTCTTCTGTTTCTCTTCTCTCCTTTCAACATCAACAATATGTAAGTCTGTCACAAACCCTTGGGCACTTTCTCTCCAATTCTGCAGCACACAGCATTTCTCTTGTGCACTGTTAATCTGTCATGTCTTGCTCTGCACCCCTCCACATCCCTTTCCCCCTTCACTTGATGCTCACAATACTGATATAGTATGTGTGCTGAGAGTAAGAAATAATGGATATATTTTTTTGACGAGACATAGCCTCTCTGAGAGCTCGTTAAATGCCAGATAAGAGGCACTCCGCAGCACGCGCTGGCAGCAGCGGCGCCAGATAAATCTGCTTGATAAATAAATCTAATCTTTAACCCCCCCCCCTTCTTGTCTCCCTACCAGGAATCTGATGGAGAGATGCAGCATGACACGAGGTTTGCCACTCTCACTTGTATCTCCTCTCCTCCCAGTTGTGACACCACCACATCTCTTTCCCTCTCTCTCCCTCCTCTCGTTTTCTTCTCTCCATCACTCACATAACCCCTCCTCTTCCAATACACCACCTCCTGCTTCATTCAAGTCTCAGCTCCCTCTCTCACGTTCTCTCTCCCTCTCGCACTCTCTCTCTCTTCCAATCATTCTCTCTCTCTCTGCCTCTCCCTCTCTGCCTACCAGCCTGTTTCCAGTCAGAATTAGAGGAGCCTTTTTCTAAATGCATGCTGAGGGATGCACAGGCAAATGACTATTGTGATCTTATCTTCTGAAAATGAGGCGAAAAGCATATAAACGGTAAGGCAACAAGGGGGAAGTGCATGCCTGGTTCGCTTAGGCGCTCCGAGATGAGTAGTTGCTTTGCCTCAGGTATGAAAATGATGGTTGTTGTGCGTCTGCAGCTGCTCCGACCATGTGTTGCAGAGTCTTCAGCAAAAGGCTTGTGGATGGCATGCTGTGTGTTCAACAGTAGAGTGTGTACGGAAACATGTTGTGTGGCGGGAGTAAACTGATGCATGTTGTCAGTGTAATCTCTGCAGCAACAGCAGAGAAGCTACTGGAGACTATTTGCTGCAAGTAAATCGGCGCCTTTTGCAAAGTCAATTCAGCTGTCATTTGGGTTTTATTGGCGTGAGAATAATGAGGCACCAAATGTCTTCACAGCCCTCAATTAAGTCTTATATTCATCCAGCGGGTAAGATGATGCCACAAAGAGGCAATTATGGCTGAATAAGTGCATCACGAGAGAGAAAGTTGTTCTCATTAAACTAAACTCCTCACCTGGTGTAGCTGAAGAACGAGAGAGTGAGAGGAGGAAGTGTTGTATTTCCTTGTTGAGCACATGGTCACTTCATATTTCAGGGAATGAATTGTTCAGTCTTCTTCCATATGTTGCATTAAGGTGCATGTCAGCGTTACATAATCATAAGTTAATTGCTTTCACCTATAGTCATAACCTCCTGGTAGCAAGGAAATGTCGATTTCGACAACGATTCCTGACCAGCTTTGAAGTGAGTTTCAAACTCCCTGCACAGTACAATCAGCTTCAATTAATCCAATGCATAAAAATACAGAAAAGTAGAGTAGCCAGTATCATCTTTGTGTTAGCTTGTCATAGCTCAAAGACGACACATTAAGTTTTACAGGAATGTGCTTTGCAAAGCAGGCAGTCTTTATTAACCTGTGTTATCAACAACTACATCACAAGAAGAACAATTTAAGCATGATTAAATCACAAAGTTAAATTTTCTGCTGATATGTCAAAAACTTGATAGAAATACTGTGTATGTTTAAATCATGGACATACATGAAGTGGATGTAAACGTGAGAAGCCTTGAAGCAAATCAGCTCCACCAACCTCCTGCAGCAGCTCCTCCTGAGATTTTGGAATACAAAGCCAAATCTTAACACTGAGAGCTGTGTTGATCCCAACGTGATGCCAGCTGAACAATATGCACTGATAAAGCATTACACCGTTATTTGCTGTATGAACAAAAAAAACAAATACACGAGAGGGAGAGCGCATAAAAAGAAAATTAGCCAAATATACTTTATGTCTGGCATAATGAGATAAACTCATTTAAACTCGACAAGTCTCATGATTCCCATTTTCTTGTGTTAATTTTCTACTTCAGCATTGCAGATTGCTGTAATTGCTGTTCTTATGTTCTCAGGTTATCATCCTCTGAAGTTAAGTAATTAACTAAGCTGATGTCAATCGGACGAAAGAAATGTGCAACTCTCCAAAATAATGCAATAAAAACTTGTCCAAAGGAGGGCATTATGCTCCAACAGAACAATTAGCCCCTTAGGCAACTTTCTGCAAATGAGGCAAACATCCCAATATCAATTTTTCATATTACGCAATGAGTTTCTATGAGTCGAAGGATAGTGAAAGTTTCTATGTGTGCATAGGTCCACATAACATTACAGTAGCTACTGAGATTAATTTTAGATAAAAAGAGATTAAAACAAACAAAGAGTTCAAACAGATAAAAAAGCCTGCAGGGTGGAGGGGGAAAAAATAAATTTGTGCCAGCCTCATTGACTCGCTGTGACTTTTAATTAGCTGTATCATCAGCTATATCTACCCATCATCCACTTTGCCTGTAGCGCCAGGCCCAAGGAGACATCACTGTGCTGCACTCAGACCTCGAGGAATCTACCACAAGAGGCTTTTGTTTGTTCATCCCTTTCCTCTCCCAAAGCCAAGCATGTAGCGGGCGAAAGCAGATGCCACACCGGCACTCCCTTCAGGTTAGCCCGGAGCACTTTACCAACCCCCAGTCCTCTCATTCTTCCGTCTAATTATTTCCAAGACGGTGAGATCAGAGGTTTATGCAGAAGCCATTTGTGAGGATGGACTGCTGGAACATCTGGTCGTGTTTGATGAGGGCTCTGCCTTGGAGCGAACTCTACGCTTTGGCTTTGTCATCCAGTGTGCACATGTGTTCATATTCTCTGTTTTAGACCAGTGAATCTCATGTATTTAGACCATTTTTGACGACCCCACTTCATCAATCCAATGTTTCCCTGGAAAACATGTGAGATAGGCCTTTCTGCTGCATGTTTTTCATATGCCTCCATCCAAGCCAGGAACAAACACCCCATAGACATCAAATGTCCTATAAACAAAGTCTATGTGACGTACTTGTATGTCCAAAAAGAGAAATGTGTTGCACTTGGTATATCTGTCCTCACATTGTATTGCACTGTAGCTCTGGTGACTTTATTTGTTCTTGCAGATCATACGTGCATTAGTCTCCCTCCTGCTCTCTCATGGTTCAGACGCTGCTCCTATATCAACAACGATTTGTTGATACAGCCGCTGTTGTTTTGTTTGTGCCAGGCTGCGTCACCGGCGAATAAGCTTGCTATAAAACACATAACACATTTGCACACTCTTATGAGCTACATGTTGAACAAATTGTGCTCCTATCACACCCCTCAACACACCAGTAAATACTCCATTGCACCCTGGAGGGCCGTGCGTGTAGCTTTGTCCCTGGTGGCCTCCTGAAGTGTGATGCATGGTGGATTTCCAGATGTCCAATCTGTGCGGGGATGATAAACGGAAAAGCCTCGCAGTTGAAAAGTGCTGAGTTCTTTCTTCAAAGGCAAATTTTGGTCCTTGTGGTCCTTTGTACTTCTTTGCTCTGCAGTGCTGAGATGTGCTACTTTTTTCATGTGTCATGCTCCACAGGAGGGATGGCACAAAGTAAACTGCTCTTCCTAAATTTGGAATCGCAAGTTGGTCGACATTGATATGAAAAAGGTAATAATCATAATCGTCTATTATAGAGTACATGCACTGGGTAATCATTAATGGAGTCTGGAACTTAGCTTTTAAGTTCAGACAATGAAAACATTTATTGTGTTCATTTTAGGATTTTTTTTGTGGATGTGTGAAGCAAAGACTACAATAGCTGCAAAAACAGACCGCATCCCCTTCAAGAGTTTACAATCAATAGTTTCATGCAAACATTAATCAACCGATCTGCACGCAAAAGCACATAATAGCAAACCCAGAGAGACTTATCACCTGACACTGCTTGTTGTCTCCAGGCTCTCATGTATTTTCTTTTTGGCTACAGGAGGCCACTGTTTTCACACACACACAAAAAAAAAAAAAAAAACGCTGAAAAAAACTGAGCACCACAGCTCCTGCCCAGCACAACACAAAAGATCAACAAAGAATAGAATTAGTTTGTGAGCACAGTGGAGCTTTTAGCAGTAGGGGAACTAAATGCTTTCTTAAGGTGTTGTGTTGAGCCAATCTGGGAAACCATTGGCTATGAAATAGCCTCGGGAAGCTGCTGCCAAAATTTCAAGGCGTCTGGTGTAGCCGTCAGATTTCCGAGCCAAGACTTCCTCCTCCATTTGCTGGTTGTTGTTTACGGTCCAGTTAGCAACTTGAAATGCGAGAATAGAGTTGGAGTCGAGAGACGATGTCTACAAACATCAGATGACCAGAGACATGACAAATGCAAATGAATCCTGGTGTCTGTTTCTGCTTGGTGTGTAAATGGGGAAACTAAAAAGGTGATAACATGCCACACCAGCTATAATGCAACCGCAAAAAAGGCTCAGATACATCTTATCGTTCCCACTCAGGGATGCTGTACACTTCTGTGATCTTCTGCTATGGAAAAGATAAAAAGGTGCTACAGAATCCTTATAATACCAACTATTAATAGTAGCCTCGCTCGCTGTCGCAATGATTTCTTGTGGTTTGACAGTGTGGGAGCACAGGTACTGTATATCACCATTCTGTTGTCACAGCAACCTGAGCCAGGAATGAACTTTCATGGCATTTTAACAATGAAGAAGTAGAGAACTGTGTAACTCATACAAACACACAGACGTAAACTCCGTGAATCAGCCTCTCCGTGAACTACTTTGCGCTTTGCTTTCCTCCTGTCAGTCTCTTTTTGGGGTTATGAAGGGGTGAAAAGCACAATGAACTGCAGTGCAGCTATGAAACCATCAGTGGCGGGCCCTGCGTCTCACAACTGGGCCTTCAGTGGCGCTCTACCTGGATTAATCCACCTCTTAATATAATCATTATGGCTATAAAAAAAAACATCAATATGATGCAAAAATGCAGTATAACGTATCACTGCATCACAGATAACTCACGTAGCCAGAATTAATGCCATTATTAGAGCAACAAACCCACATTCAACAAGCCTCCGTCCACTGTGGCCACAGCTTCGACACGCATCAAAAAAAAGCATCATAATAACCAGATAAAATTACACTTTAAAAAAGACAATAAGACACATTTTACTCACCAAAACTCTTGCTCGCTTGTACACAAATTCCAGCCTCCTTTCTTTCCTTAAGAACAGTTCAATCACTCTGTTGTAGAGATTGTACAGATCCGTGCGTTTCAGTTCCGACTTTAAGGTCCCGTCTATCGCCACTGGCTGGTGGTGAAAGTAGAGCCGACCTGTTGTATTTCTGACATGGGTTTTATTTCGCTTTAGGGCTGAGAACGACCGCTCGACAGAGGCGGTGGACACAGGGGCAGCCAGTGTGGCTCCAAACACCGAGTAGATCCGTTGCAAAAACAAACAAAACAAAAACAACAAGCATTCCCAGCAATAGGACTTGCAGTGCTCCTCGGGGCCTGCGAGCCGAGGGCACCGCTCCTCGTTCGTGAATTGAAAGTGGCGGACGGATCCTGTCCCCGGTTGTGGTCGGGGCAGGCCTGCTAGCTTCGGCGTCGCCCGGCCTTTCTCAAAGACGTCCGGCCTTCCTCGAAAAGTCCGTCTTGAAAGTGTAAGTAATCCTGCGACCAAATCACCTCCTCCAGCTATTGTGGATTGGCAAAACAGCTATTGAAACAAACAAAAAAAATATTTCCGTGTGTGTAAGTCGCTACAGCAGCAGCTAGCTAGCAGTGACTAGTACCTGTTTGACCATCCAATCAAAGGACGCGGAAATGCTGACGTAATCGTGCGCCTGCGAGGTGGCCTTGGTGTCGCCAACTCAGAATCTGATTGGTTAAAGCAACAATTTCGTCGCCCGCACTGCTGACTCCGAAGGCCTTTAGGCAGATTTCTTTGGCCATGGCAACATGCGATGGTTGTAGTACAACTGGGTAAAAGTTCTAATATAAATATACATGACTGGAAGCAGCACAGCCAAGAGAAAAGCTACGAAAGGAAGAGAACAGACTATTTGGAATTATTTTTTATGAATATTCATTGAAAATATATTAAAACATAAATTAGGGATTCTGATAGTGTTTAGGCCAGCAGAGAAGGCCTGGTTGGCCCTGATGGCTCACCGCTGGAAACCATAATATTGTCTTCTTGTGTCAGGAAGTAGAGAGAGAAGGAGGGGGAGAGAGAGGGAGAGAGAGAGAGAGAGAGAGAGAGAGAGAGAGAGAATGGAGAAAACTGGAGAAATTTTGTCACTACATGCAGCCGGAGCAGTATAAAACATTTTCATCAAGTTTATTAACTCCGCTTTTTCTGTAACAATAATTGTTTTTACTTGACTTGACTGCAAGGTTAAAATTTGAGTCAAAGCACAGGGAAATCACTACTTTGCCGGCGGCTGAAAAATAGATTCAATTTGGGTTGGCTGGAGTTGTTTTTCTAGATGAGAAAGGAAGTATCTTTAAATTTGTAACATGAACTCCGTTTGACCCGATGGATCGGAAGTCTGCAACTGACTTGCTGCCCAGGAGGTATTTTGACAAATGCTTTTTTTCATACTTCTGAGGGCTCACTCTGAAGTTTTGTCAATCTAGTCAAAGATCAAGAACCGTATACTTTATTGCTTAAAGTAGAAGTGAATTTCAGGGCAACAAAGCATCTCAGTTGTACACAGAGATGTTGACCAACATCGTCCAGGTTTGTCTGGCGTCTGCATTCTCAGATTCTTCTTTTGATTTCTTCCAATGACTTCACAGTGAATTGTGGCAAGCTGATTGAACTGGAGGGCATGCAGCCTTCTGAGACAGCATTTGTGGATTCATCCTATGCATGCATAAATGTTAATTGTTGAGTTTTTTTTTTGTGACAGACGTTTAGCTGCACAGAAATAAATAATTTGTTTTAGCCAACCGATATCACGTAGGAAGAACGACTGCTGCATGCTCTGAGAGTTTCTCATGTAAAATTGAGCCCGACCCTGGATGAGACCTGAATTAAAAGCTGTTGCCATGACATTCACGGGTACATGCCATCAGCACAGTCAGACAAAGGGAGACGGTTCTGAATTTTTTAAAACAAAAGTGTGTTTGAGAATAACCAAACCTGAATACAGAGCTTTACCCAACAAAACAACACGGCTGAGCCTTTGAGCTGCATCTGCAGCAGCAGCAGCTGCTGCTGAGAAGAAGAAAAAAAAAAGGTTTTCAGGGCCCTTTCTAACCTTTCCCCTATTACCCTGTTTACAATGCATTTCCAAAAATCTTTCACTGACAGAAAGGAAGAATATGAAAGACAGTGCAAAATATTTCCCTTTCATTACTAAGCTCTAACATCCCTGCTGGGTAAACAACCATGTCTTTCAAGTTTCATGCTTTCAGTTTGTAACACATGAGTTGAATACGATAATGTCAATAATTTCCCTCAGAATTTCCATCTGGCGCCACAAAAGACACCATCCAGTTGTTTCCAGAGGCTGTGTCATGCTCCGCACGCAGTAAAGCTATGCAGATTAATAACGCAGTCTGTGCTTTAACAATCACATCAACCAACCAACATCATTCAGCTACTATCAGTTTACTATCTTCACACTGGATCCACTTATTTGTGTCCCAGAATTATTATTATTATTATTTTTTTAAATTATTATTCTAGCAGTATAACGTTGTTGTTTTTAAGCTTTCATGCTGAGGGCAAAATGTTATCCATATCGCCATTCATTGAAATGCACGGCCACGTATTAAAGTTGCTATTTTGTACTCGAAATGATATTCTTGAGCTTAAGCAAGGACATTTTATGCCTCATTTGAGCCTTTTTTTTCCTACCTTTTCTTTATTGCTTCAGCAATTTTCTGCATTGCTTCAGCAATTCATCTCAGCATTTCAGCAATCACATGCAACTTTGGTCAGATCCAGAAGTTTCTGCGCTGTGACGGATGGCCGTCCAGCCAAGTTTGCAGCATAACAAGTAGATTTAAGTTGGACTTTGAGGA
Source organism: Dactylopterus volitans (assembly GCA_901007715.1). Taxonomy (NCBI): domain Eukaryota; kingdom Metazoa; phylum Chordata; class Actinopteri; order Syngnathiformes; family Dactylopteridae; genus Dactylopterus; species Dactylopterus volitans. The sequence continues at coordinate 15,952 of CAAKHG010044001.1, forward strand.
TATTTGAGCTGCCAGTAAGTTTGTTTTGGCATGTTACAGATGGGCTTGACATTTACTCCCTTTCAAAAGGGCAGTATGTTGCTGACAGCTTACCTCTATTCTTTACGCAAGTAATGATATCATTGCCTAGTTACGCTGTGTGGTTAGATTGTTTTATTTATGAGTCTTCACCTCAAGCAAGTGTTCCATGATGCACTGAAATGTAAAACACACACACCCACAAACACACAGCACAGCACATTGCAGCATAATGCGGGGAAGACCTCCCGTGGTGACACCTGCTGAGGCCCGCTGATGTGATCTGATCTCATCAGTAATGGTGAGAAATCTGCCTACAAATTGTCAAAATTGAACCCTTGCTGTTTCCTCTGAATGCACGCACGTTCCTGCTCACACAGATAAAACGTTATTGCTCTTACTGTCGTTCTGTTTAAGGGCCAAGGATATATGAAGGAGCTGGCGGGAGGTTGATGAGCAGCAGCACAGCAGGGGAAACTATTCATTATCTGTTAATTTATCCCCAGGAGCTTTTTTTTTTGTGTTGGGAAACAGCATTAACGTGACAAAGGCTGAAAGTGCATTCAAGCAAATGAGCTGGCTGGCCCCTGAGCGCGTGACAATCAAGAGTTAATCAGTGCCGTACAAATATTATTAGTGTTATTTTTAGATTTTCTTTGTAAGATTTAGTAGTTTCATTTCCCTCTCACCAATTTAATGTTGTGTCTCTGTTGTAGATAGAAATGAAAGAGGAGATAAACAGTGCCGAGATCACTCCTCGGTTGCAGTTCTTGTCTTCAGGCAGTAAATTGTGTTGACTACTCATCATCATTGCTCAAGTGACATAATCCACAGAGCTGTTTTTCTGGCCGCTGGTAGCGCAGCGTTCACAGGAGACTTGTATTTCTGGAGTCTTGCATCAGAGGAAACACAAGTTG
>CAAKHG010044011.1:5109-46603 GCA_901007715.1 Dactylopterus volitans
GTTACCCGTGAAAAGCAGACCAATAGCCTACGTTCAAATCGCGTTTCGCTTTGCCATTATCGCGCATCAGTAATTCACATAGAGATGATGTGAGATAACACACACACACACACACACACACACGCACGCACACGTACACACCAGATCTCTTAAGTGTATTACCTGTCACTTACATTTCTAAACCTGCATTTAACAAGATAGCAACATTCTCACTTCAGTTTCTTTTCTTCCGTCCAACCATGAGTGGATTCAGCAGTGCCAACAGTTGAATTATTTATGATTGAATCACTTTGATTAACACAATAAAGAAACTGAAACATGCACGAGCTCTGTGTACAGTATGTTGCGTCCTACTGGGGGTCTGAACTGCTGCATGTGACAACTTCCAACTAAAGCCGGTTATGGGATCTTTTAGAAGACCAGAAGGTTTATTTATGATCTTGATTTGATTTATTAGATAGACTTGATACCGGACTTGGGTACCTAAACGTCGCAGGCTCGATCCCCTCCACTGCTGTGACTTTAGCAAGGTGCCTAACCCCTAAAATGCTCCCTGGGTGCTGTAGAGGCAACAGCTCACTGATCAATTGCCTATGCGTGGTGTTGTTCACTGTCGGTAAGCAGAGAGGGATTTTTTTTTTTTTAAATAAAGCGTAATAAAAATACAAGTGGTTTCCCAAACGGAGGTGTAAAGCTCATATAATCAGAGGATGAAAATAGACACGATTGAACGAAGCAAAAAAAGATGTAACTCATTAAATGAGTTTGTTGTTGACTGTTGTTTCCTGTGCAAATGTGTACCGTTCCAAAAAAATTAGTTATGCTGTTAAAATGCAGATTGAGTTGCGGAGCTTTATCTACTGTATCTAATGAATAATGTGTGTGTTTATTTAATGCAGGAGGAGACCAGGATATCTGCATCATTGCTGGATATCTACAGCTCGTGGTTAAAGTATGTGCGAATACTGTGTATGTGATTTCTGTGTGTGTGTGTGTGTGTGTGTGTGTGGTGCTTAGCTGTGCGCTTACCGCCGTTTCTATTCCCGACAGTGACTCCAAAACCAAAAAGCAACCCACCCCATCCAAACACTCAAGGTCTACAGAGCGGGGAGCAACTCCGGCTAAAGGTGTTCCTACCGCCGCTTCTTTTCATGTTTTTAAACACAAAAATCCGGGATGTAGCTCCCAATTTTTCTTCCATCTTGTTTGAAGCCGAGGTGTTGCTGAAACGCGCGTTGTGCAGTGCTCCTGAGACTTGTCTCGGTTCGCCACATGGAGGCTTCTGTGCTCTGATGCTTTTATGCTGATGCATTGCATGAAAAAAAAACAACTTAAGCATTTTTCCCTTTCCCGCTCCGATCTTACGCCTGTGCCCAGCCTCACCGATCACACCAGTGGCCGCCTCCAATCACGCTCAAGCGGGGGATGTCGACGGCTTCGACAGCGATCAGCCGAGCCAGAGCCTCCTGCCGCAGGTGATGTGGCCGATATAACATGTGTCGTAACCGCGCGGGCTCCGACGCCTGTGAGGTGGATTTCGGCGCGTTTGCAGCCTGCGCCGCTGCTGCTGAGGTCACGTTATGTCGCCCTTTGTCTAGACACCGCAGAAGCCCTCAGCTTCCCGCAAAAAGTCAGCTTGCGCGACGCCAGTCCAACCGGTTGCGACAGCATCTCCACGCAAAAGGCTGCTGGTGGGTCCAGTCGCACCGGTACCTGCATCTCCGGGGGAGTCCAGTGAGAGCACAGACATATCAAGGAATGAGGACGACACCCCAGCTGTGGTAGGATGCTCTCATCAGTACCTAAGGCATCTGCTTTATCTATATTTGTCATCTTGTAAAGCTCCCTGTGATGGTGCGGGATTCATCTGCGCTTAAACTGGCGCAAGTTAAACAACAGAAATCAACAACGGCAAGCAAAGCCACTAAAAACTCCTGAGCTTCAAGAAAAAGATACAAAGAAGCAGCCCCGAGAAACTGCGCACGATTGTCTCTTTTACCAGAACCCATCTGCCAAATGACCGCATATCTCTTGTTTTGCTAAATCTCCATTTTCATTTATTTTTTTCTTCCTTACCCGTGTTTACTGACCTGCCGTCTTTCCCTCCACAGGACAAAACCGCCAAAAAGAAGGGCGGGCTCGCCGCACAGCTGAAAGTTGCAGCCGCTGCATCGCCGACAGCAACAGCGCGACCTGCTGGTATGTCTGACAGATGTTGCAGAGGGAGTCGAGCATGAGGCTCTTATGGAGTAAATGTGTTCAATGCGTGACACAAAAAAACGTGCTGCATCTTTAGGTCTTGCCAACGCGGCCACACCAAAGAGGAAGGATAAGCCTGCAAAAAAGGCAGAAGCGAAAAACAAGAAGGTGCGTTTCAATTAAGTTCTGATTATTACACATAACTTCAAAATAGGGGTGTAATGGTACTCTCATTCGGACCGACCCCTCCCGGTATAGATGGTTTGGGACGCGCAGTCATGCGACGAATACGCCTGAGGCTGAGTTACTCGAGGGCATGTTAAGCTTTAAATGTTTGAAATAATCTACTGTGAGTGGAACACAATGTTTTGGTTTTTTTTAATTAATCTGTTCATTTTGTACCTTTATAACACGAGAGATGTTTCTCAGTTTCGGAGCTGATTGTGGCCTGTTGCCTTTTAGAAACATGACTTGCACGAGGGCTCCTGTTTTGTCCACTGTTGAGCATGATCCAGGCTGTAAATGGCACAAAGTGGTACAAACTTTAACTGGCAAGACTGTCTGTTCGAAATGAATGAAACAAAAACTGAAATTATGCATTTGGGACTTTTTTGTTACTTTTTTTCCTGTTCTACTTTTGACCCCTTACTTTAAAACACTGGTTTATGAGCCACAACGGTTTGTTGTTGTTTTTTTTGTTTTGTTTTTTACTTTACTAAGCTGCCTGTTTTTTTCTTTCTCTTTGTTTCTTTCTTTGTATATCAGTCTGAGCCAGTGAAGAGGAAAAAAAGTGACAATAAATCCACTATAAAGGCAAAGAAATCGGAGAGCCGAGCAAAAGCTGTGGCTGCTGAAGGAGATAATTCAGACTCTGACAGCAGTCTGGATGTAGAGAAATGGAAGAGGCTGGCTCTACAGATGACGGGTAGGTGTGTGTGTGTGTGTGTGTGCGTGCGCGCATGCGTGCGTGTGTGGAGGTTTCACGACCCCACACAGTCGTGTGGCAGTCGGGTCTATAAAACAAAACAGTAACACATCTGTGGTATGCTCCTCAGGAGGAAAAATGCTTGAATTAAAGGGTGGGGGGGGTGATCTAAATGAACATGATGCTTGACTGAACCAATTTCGACTGAAATGTTTCTCTCAAAACAGATTATGAGCACTGCCGGTGACCTCAGGGTTGTCTAGTAGATTATTTATGTGGACGACAGTCCGCGCAAAACATGACAGAACATTAGTGTCTGGCTGCCATGTTGCCAAGATCTATTTCGAGGAAACTATATATAATCGGTATAATATACCAAATAATTCCGCAAGCACGCACGCAGATACAGTGTCAAGATGCACTGAATCTCGACTCTGGATTGGTCAGGCGTCTCGAGAGACAGCAAATACATGTGCTGGCATTTAGGCTTCAAAAGTCGTTGGTAAACTTGCACTTAGGAGAAAACATTGACTTTTGGCGGGACCGACGATGCTTTTTCCGAATTTTCTGTAATATGAGATGTTCAGAGTCCTGACTGAATCAAACAATGGACTGAGTGTAAATAGTGAAATAGTAACCCTATAGAGCGGTACATTAAGCATTTGCCATTAAGTCCTATGAATCAGAACCTTTTTTTAATCTGTCCGCAGAGGCGGACATCGCCAAGATGGACACCATCGACGCTCTGGACTCCTCGCCACCTCAACCCACGAAGAAGAGAGTCAGGAAACCCCCGGCCAAGCCAAAAGCAGAACCTCCGGTCAAACAGAACAGTGGGACGGTTGAGAAGAACGGGAAGGTCGAGAAGCAGACAAAGAAGAGTCCACTCAAGAGGGGCCGTCCAAAGAAGGCCACACCTGCGGCCTCACCTGCCCCCACAAAGCAGGAGCAACCGCTCAACACTGCAGAGGGCGGCGGGCCAGCGGCATCCACGCTCTCACCGTCGAAAGCGGTCAAAGAGAAACTAGCAGCTGTGACTCCTGGTGAGAACAATGCTGATGAGGCAACATCTGAACCTAAGAAAAAGAAGAAGAAGAAGAAGGAGGAGAAGGAGAAGGCACCTGAGCACAAAGTAGAAAAGAGTGCAAATGGGACGGGCAAAAGTGGAGATGAAAAAGAGAGCAAGAAGGAGAAGAGGAAAAAAAAGAGTGAAACCGTAGAGCTGGAGTGTGCCGATAAACCTGCGGAGGTTGATGGGAGGGAAAAAGAGGTAGACGGAACGAGTTCCTACTACGAGAATATCAGCGCTCAAAAAGAAGTGATGGCAGAGAAGGAGAATGGTGAGAAAGCTGATCGGGATATCCCACAGCCAATGGCGAAAGAAAAGAAAGCCAGGAAAAAGAGAGACGAGGCAGCTGATCGTGAGAGCACTTTAGAGCCCGCGTTAACAGAAAAGAAAGTGAAGAAGAAGAAGAAGAGGGAGGCGCCTGAAAGTGAGGAACCCTCGGAGCAGACAGCTGAGGGAAAGAGAGCCAAAAGGAAGAAAACGACAACTGATGGTGTTGAAAATGCCACACAAGAGGTGGAGCAGGAACAAGAAAATCCAGAGCAGATAAACAAAGATGCAAAGAAAGCAAAGAAGAGAAAGGACGCAGCTGACTGCGAGGACAACATAGAGCTGGCTGTGCAGGAAAAGAAAGTGAAGAAGAAGAAGAAGAAGAAAACGCTAGAGGAGCCCGATGGAGGAGATTCGGCCCAGATAGATGAACAAAGTGCAACAAACGAAACGCAGAGCAATAACAAAGAGGAAGTCCCGGAGGAGATTGACGACGTGAAGAAGAAGAAGAAGAAGAAAAAGAAAAAAAAGGAATTAGAAATGGATTCAGAGGAGCCGCTGATGCCTCCATCCGCCCCTGAGAGCCAGAGTCCTCCAACCGAGAAGAAGAAAAGTGAGAGAAATTGCAAAAGTCATGAAAATATGCAGTTTTGATGCGTTGAGTAATTTTGTATTTGCTTTTTCTTTTTCCTCTTTTTTTAAAATTTCCTGCAGAGAAAAGCAAATTGAAAGCAGTCGAGGTCCCAGAGACACAAACACCATGAAGCTACACATAACATAAACAGGTATCACAGCTCGGAAAGCTTCTCCTGCCGGACATGATACAAACAAAAATACAAACCACAATGTTGTTGTTGTTTTTTTTTTAATGCAGCCAGATACCTCTTCAGTTGCTCAGACATAACTGATTGACTAATATTAACTTCATTTTTCACAGAGAATCATCTAGAGACATGAAATGTGCGACCTGGTATCCCTGCCGAGCCGGAGGAGGTATGCCACACGCCTGCCCCTCAAGTTTCTGATCATGCGATGACGGGATAATCACTCGAAAATGTAAAAAGAATCAGAAATGTTTTTCAGTGCAGAATTTTATATTTTTTCACTCGCAGTAGTATGTTATGTCGCAAGGGCACTGTCAATGTTTTATATGGTAATCGTCATTTTAATGGCATGATTTGTGAAACGCATTTTAACTTGATTGATTGATGAATGAAGATTCCCTCTCCTGACATTTTCCCCTCAGTAAAATTCCGTTGTGGATTGAAAAGAGAAAAGTCACGTTCTCGTCCAGTCTCGGGAATTTGTTACATTTTTTTGTCCTAAATCTTAAACGTTTACTGATATGCTGTGTTGTGTGCAGCCTGATGCATAAAGACCTGAGATCATTTTTTTTATTTTTATTCCAAATCATGGTTTTAACAAACTATTTTAATGCTGGTTTGTGCCGAAACATGTTTTTGTTTTGTTTTTAAATAACGTTTGTATGTTTGATACAACTTTGATAAATGTCCTTTCCAATATACTTTGTTACAAATTAAACTTGACAGTGTTTTTTAAGTGCTTGGTTCAAGTCAAAGTGTGTCATGCTGAGTCTACGGGGGCTGAGGCGAAACCCAAAACCGGAAATCTAAAGTGACCGGCGTCAAGTGAGCGCTGGTGGTCCCGCCAGGTGGCGCTGCAGCGTCTACGGGAGGTCAGACCCCAACACGCCGAAGAAGAGCAACTCCTCTCCCGAAGTGTTCATCTGTGAAATGAGCGGCCAATATTTGATAGTTTGTAAGTTTTTAATCGGACAGAACACATGTGGAGGTTAAACAAAGTCCGTCACAAAGCCGGTCGACATGGCGACAGCGCGGAGGAGTTCCGGTTAAAGAGGCGAGAGCACGAAAAAGGTGAGGGGGAGATGAAATCTGTGGTTGAGATGGTTTTCAATTATAATGTTAATGTGTTAATCTTGCACTGAGTTGGACACATGGAGGTGGCGTAAGCTGCTCGCGGGCTATGGAATGAAGCTGATGATGAATAGAGCTTTCGGTGCATCGCTCCATCTGCATCTGCAAACGTGACGGTGAAGCGTCCGACCACCGCCGTCCTGCTATTTTGCTCGTCCTTAACTTTGCCATGAAGAAGGCGTTCGGTCCTGAAGCGACAGAAAAGATCAGATATCTACCACAATGCATTTGATTTTGTGCGCGTATTCGGTTTCAACTGACTCTCGGCCCCAGTTCCAGTCGTTGGTCGCAGAGAGTGCGTTTGGGTGGAGTTTAGGTAAATGCGCTACACGTGTTGCCGTTTGCAGATTCGCCGTTTTCCACGAACGGTGGCGCCTGGAGCGAGCGGCACGCACCTGCTCGCCCGGAAGAGTAAAACCTCACCGGTGAATGGACACTGTGAAACACGCTCATCAGAAAATAAACCATACATATTTATCACGCCCAGAAATGGGATTCTAACCGGCGTGTCTCGGTGATTTTTAAATGAGCTGCGGAACAGCTGCGCTCCTGCCTCAACTGCCCAAACTGACAGCTGACTCAGCTGATGAGATCAGACAAGATATCTATATGCCAGTATAAATTACAGCAACAATGTCTCATCAAAAATTGAAGTGATGTGCCAAGCAACAGAAAAGGAAGATGAAGTTATTTTTGATAATTAATTATTTAAGCAGTTTATATTCAATGTGAAGTCTATAGTTCTCTGAGCAACTTTGTCTCCGTATCTAACAGATTAATGGATTGCTTTTTTCTGTGGTCACTTATGCTGTAGGTCAGTATACACTCTCTGGCTAAGTGTAGCAGATTGCTTAGCAGTTAGCTGAAGCGGGAAAGGTGTCCAATCGATATGTTCTGCTGTAGTACTGCGGCAGGCCCGTCGAGACAGGCAGCTGGTGAGCAAGAGGCTCCTGCTGAATGAAGATGAGGAGCCGCGAGAAGTCACCATGGACACTGACTCAGGAGAGCAGGCAAGTGTCAGACACATATCTTTCTTTAAAAGTGCACTAGTATAAAGGATTGTGCCATCCGAGCCTGTCCTTTTTTTTTCCCCCTGTAGGATGTGGTCAGGTTGTTCCACAAACTTCAACCCAGCGGGCCCGGGAGGGAGGCCCACCTGAAAGCCTTGAGTAAAGCCCTTCGTGACCCATCAGCCCAGCTCGCCTTCATCAAGTATGCCGACAGCCCTCGTCAGCACAGCAAATGAGCCGAGGTCGTCAAAAGCAAGTTCTGCCTGTGTCTAATGCAGAATGTCTGCCTGTGTATCTGCTGTCCCTCTAGGCAGGAGAACAGCATGCACCTGCTGGTCGGTCTCCTAACGGGTGCTAATGCCCAGTGCCGCCTCCTGTCGGTTCGGTGTCTTCACGAGCTGTCTCACTCTCCTCACCCGAGTGTAGCGCCCGCCTGTCTGCCTGCCACCCCCTACCTACTCACATATCTGTCCGGACAAAGCACCAAGTTCACTGTCAGTACACAGTCACGCCAGCCCGTGCGTGACATGAAATCATCCATCATTTTTGTTTTGTGTGTGTGTGTTTGTTTTTTTTGACCGTATGTGTCTTGTGTTTTTACACAGGAGCTTTGTCTCTACACACTGGGTAACTTGTGCCCGGACAGTGATGTCGTGAAAGAGAAACTGTTGGCTCAGGGAATTATACCAGCACTCGCCAACTGCATGGAGGTAAACTGACAAGATTCACTGGTGAGGTGCAAGGCACCCTTTCAAAACGAATGGCTCTTTTTACTGAAACAGGAGTGATGAGTCCTTCTCTCCACTAACGCCTTAGCTAATAGCGTTTTTTTTTTTTTGTACAAATGTATGACATTTTGCATTAACCGATCATGCCCCCCCACCCCAAAAAAAAACAAATAAAAGGTGTGGGGACATGAAAGCATTCTTCTTGCACACAATCACTGGATGATCGTCACAACCACAACGACATAATTTATCCCTTCAAGAGAATTTGATTCATTCGGTCCGTTAACATCTGAACAGCAACTGGCTGCGCCAGATATTTCTGCCAACCTAATTGGCTGATGTTCAGTTTAGCAATTTGCTAATTACACAAAATGCGGCGCCGGGACTTCTACCTGTATCCACCCTGCTATTAGTGACCGAGTTGGTGACTCAAGTGGCTTGGAAACACGACTCTCAGTTTGCTGAGTCACTCATACAAACTCGAGTTAGTCAAGAGAGTCTAATCGCCCATCGCTAAAAGTCAGTGCCCCTTCTATGCTGTGACTCCACCTTGAGGGTGCCTTGGCATGTTATTATTTTAGCATTTTATCCTCAGTGTGTGTGTGTGTGTGTCCAGAGCCAGAGGCATAATCCAGCGGTGGTGGAAGCAGCTGGGTTCACCCTTTCTCAGCTTCTCCAGACCAAAGATGCAGCAGGGAAAATAATCCCGTAAGCTCACCTAATGGTACTCCCAGTCGTTTGTCTTCTGCAGTGCTCCTTCCTCTGAGAAAAGTGTGAGCCCTTTCGTAAAATAATGTCAAAATTTCTGCTGTGGCCTCCCTCTCCTTCTGCAGGATGGTCCTGGCTTCCAGTTTACCCACACACTTGTTAGCGATCCTGACTCCTGACCTGGAATTTTCTCTGGGGGCTGCCATCGAGTGTGCGTGGTGTCTGCACTACCTCGTTTGCAGGTGCGGGTTTGCTGTTGTCAAATGTGATTTCGCTGTGCTTTTACTGATTTGTGATATTGATAATCTGTCTTTCCTGTGCTTATCTCACATCAAGCAATGTGGATAACAGAGCGCTGTTGGCTCGTGGGGCTCTGCTGCTGTGCAGTTCCCTGTTGGTGTCACTAGGTGACGCTGTGGTTGAGGGAAACACAGAGGAAGGCATCGAGCTGGTGAGGGCTTCGATCGATCCTCCGCAAGACTCTTGACTGTTATCCTACCAGTGTTTTCCATTTTGGCTGTTTTCCAAGGCGTACCTTTAGCTTTTACACTGACTTCTTACTTTTTACGTGCTCACTGGTTGATGTCAGCATTATACGAAAGTCAAGTTGCCTGAGGCAGCTAATTCATCACGCCAAACAGTTCATTCATTTATTAGTTTATGTAATTATTTATTCATTTGATGATTTGGCTTCTTCGTCACGCCTGCGACATCAGTGACTTCAAATCTGATGTTCATAAATAATTACTCATTTGTATACCTTTTTATACTTTGAGAGAATTATATTTCGTCTCCATTTTATTTCATTGATAGATGACAGTTGTTACGTTTGAGTGTTTTATCTTTGTTTATATGTGGACCCAAGAAAGAGTAGTTTTTGCTGAGGAAATAAATAATAAGGATCATAAATAAAGTAAGCTAAATTGTAATTAAAATGGCATTTGCTTGTGACTTTTCGTAATTTCAATTATCAGTTGCTTTAAGTATTATTTATTTTTATTTTGGCGTATATGCCAGGGTGACTAAAATACTCACTTCGAAAGGAGTTCAAAGTATCTGCCACCTGACTTTCATGGTGGGAAGCAGAAATGGAAAACAAATTTAGGAGAGAAGCCGCAATGTTGCATCATCTGTAATCTTTTCTTTCTTTTGCTAAGTTTTTAGAGGCACCGGTATCGTAAGTTGACTGTCACCAAACGCATCTTTGCGGCCTTCTTCCTCCCCAGCTGGTCTGCCCCCTGCTGAGGTGCGTGGGAAACCTCCTGTCCTCCGGCCCGGTCGACGACTCCACGGGCCAAGTGAGCGGCACCCGTCTCGTGGCGGCTCTGTGCGCGTTGCTTCAGGCTTACTTCCAGACTCAGCCGGCCTTGGCCAGGGAGAGCGCCTGGGCCCTCAATAACCTCACAGGTTGGACCGGTCTGGTGGCGTCCTCTGCACCATCCCACGCATGCTTAGTTCGGCAGCCCGGGCTGCATTTTGGGGATTTTTTTTTACGCCTGCAGACATGAAGGTATTTTTAGGCACATGCGAGCGTCACCGCGCCATCGTTTGTCAGCTCAAGTTGAGACTGTTTTAGCAGCAAGTCACTTGGCAATTAAATTGAATAAGTGAGATTTATGTGCACCTCGCTGTCTGGCAGTATGGTAGAATGGGATTCATCCGTTATTAATCCAGATTTAATAGATGTATTTGTCAAGACTGCATATGATGTCATCTGCTTCCATGTTTTTTTTTTCCCCTCTCGCTCTCTCATCCAGCTCACTCCAGCTCATTCTGCGCCGCCCTGCTGTCGCTCAACTTGGTCCCTGGACTGATCCGGCTTCTGCCATTCTCTCAAGGCATCAACACAATGGTCGGCCCGAGTTAGAGCCTTGACACGTTTTTGCTTTTAGTCCGTGACTTCCCACGCGCCGCAACAACGTCACACTCCCATCTCGCTGTGCTCTCTCCTGCTCAGATACTGAGGGTTCTGGCAAACGTTGCCCACAAGAAACAAGAGTTCTGCGTCCAGCTGGCCCGGCTTGGATTGCTGTCTGCACTCTCTGCCACGCTTAAAATGGCAGAGCAGGACATGGTGACCCTGAGTCTGGACGTCCTTTTCATGCTGGTAGCTAGTAGTGCGCAGGTAAGCAGCAGCTGTGTAAATTACTGAAAGCACACAGGATTATGACGAGTTTTACTGAGCCGCTGCAGCATCTTCTATCAGCACGGTGTCAGATGATGAGTGTCTCCTTCCCCTCAGGTGGCCGAGGAGTTTGCAAAGCAAGGCGGCCTTTTGCTGCTAGAAGCCATGCAGTACAACAGCGAAGGAGAGGCCAGGAGAAGGGCAACATACCTGCTGGAGCACCACTTTCAGGCCTACTCATCATACTGCACGGTAAATGCTTTGGTTCACTTTGTTCTCTTTACTTAGTTTGTACTAATCCTGAAGGAATGAATGTCTTGTGTTCTTTTGTATTGCAGGTCAGCAGCGTCCCGTGTTCCTGAGCCAATAAGAGGACATCAGAGTCAGATCTGGGGGCTGGTGTGTCTCACTCCAGGGCCATCTGACTAGAATAGAGGACTACTTTTATATTTTGCTATTTTGCAAAATATTGATAGTTTTTATATTTAAAGTAAATTACTTGTTCCTGGTAGATCCTGAGGTGTTTCCACTAAGGGGAGGGGGGCATCTTAAATCCCTCTGTGTGTTGTGGATCCCCCCTGAGATCCCCTGCCAGTTGGTTGTGCCCAGGAAACCACCCAATATGATCCATTTAAATATTTATTTACCACTGGATCTCAGTATTGTTGCCAATGGTATTTCAAGAAATCATTGTAAAAATCAATCTATTTTTTAAACCCAAGACTCTGATTCTATGTCATACAATCGTAAGAAGATGCACCATGGTTTGATATTGCGGTGAAGCCAACGGCATTGATGCTTGTACACCAGTTAATCATGAATCAATAAATACTCAACCTTTTATTTTTATGGGTTTTCTGAAACACAAGGCAAGAATAACACGGCATAAATGTGTGGCTCATTGACTTTGAATAAGCGGGCCAAGCTTATCAGGGAGCGTAGGGGGCTTGTAATTCTAGCTGCTGGCCCATTGGGGGCGACAAGCATGGTCGCAGAAAACCCGCCCAAGTCTGTGGTCTGAATCGAAAATCCTGGTGAAGGACACATCACCTGTGCAGAAGTTGGTTTTTTTCAGTTTCCTTTCTTTGAGTTAATTTCTGCTGTGGTGAATTTCAAATAAACCTTCTGTAATTATATGGTTCTGAGGACATTTTCCATGTTTAAAGAAACGCTCACCTTGGTTTTTTCTAACACTGATTATAGCTTTCATAGAAATATCCTTGTAATTGGTTACAAAATACAGACAAACCTCCAGCCTGTGGTTGTGTCAGTTTGGTGCCGTTTATGGCAGGCTAATATACACAAGACCAGTCATGGACTTCAGATTTAAAACAAATCATCAGTATCAGCCATTAAAAAAAAAATCAACCAACCTAAGATAAATTTTTACTGTTAATACCTTTATTGCAAATGAGAAACAAATTTTAACACTAGAAAGACGCATTAAAGTTAAGTTAAAATGCATAAATGTGTTAAATATATTTATTTGTTTGAAGCTGTCGGTCATCTCTGACGACTCCTCACGTCAACAGTCTCTCGAGTGAAAGAAGACCGAGTGTGTGAGTGGAACAGCAGTAACTACTACAGCGTCAGTAACGGTGTTCTCGGGTGTAACGTTCACTTACTTCCGTGAGATTATCTGCTGGCTCCTGAGCGACCAGCGTGTCCGGACGCCTCTGACAACGTCACCGTTCCACAGTGATGGTCAACTCACGCGTGTTACTGACACTGACCAAGCAGTTTAGCTTGTTGCTGCCAGCGCACGCTACGTTAAGCTAAAGTAAGCTAGCCGGGTTCGGGTTTAGACGGTTTATCAGACGCGGTTACACGTCGTGAAACGTTACCTCACACAAGGTAACGCCCGCTACAATATAGTTACACGGTTTCTCCCATTTTATAATATCCTCCAAACGTTGCACATCAACGCAATTAGCTATTACGTTTGCCTCGAATTAAGGAAGCCAAACTTTGCTGGCAGCAACTTCTCACGGTATAAAAACAGACTTTGCAGTCTGGTATTTCGAGGCACCCGTAGTTTTCTCTTAGCTCCGCCCTCCTGTCCAAATATGGTAGGTCCTGCTTTCCAAATTTCAATATGGCGCTGTGCATTAAGCCAAACAGGCTTCAAATCGGGAGCCCACGTGCCAAAGGGTGACGTCACGCTGACTACGGCCATCTAATATGATGTAAATATGATGTAAACGCGTGCCCCCCTAAAACGACAGCCACCCGCCCCCCAGAATGCAATGTGCCTTGACGTGGCTTTGGTGTGGGGGAGAGGGGGGGGGGGTACATTTCCCAACTTCCTCCTCCCACCCACAACTTTGCCAGCTGTCATCCACGCATCCTGTCTGCAAGGGAAAAACAAAAACAAGGTGGGTCAGCTTGGATTTCTCTCCTCGCTGCTTTCTCTAACAGACTGGTCTCCCTCTGCCGTGCCACAGCGACTCTGTCTCGGGTGGACAGGATCTGGTTGGATTAAGCTTTTCTTTTTCTTTTTTTCCCCCCTCCTCCTTCAGCCAAACACAGTTCTTCAGTTTCCTGGCAATGGACGATCCCGAGTCAACAAGCAGAGAGAGAAGAAGGAAAGGACAGGATGGGGATCAGGGAGAAGGTCCCAAGTTGTTGATGTCCAGCAAACCTCTGCATCGCTTTATCCAAAGAGAGCCCAAAAGTCTTGGGGTAATCCTTAAAATAAGCTAGTGCCAATGCAGACAATAGACAGTTAAACCTCAATCAGAACCAATAAAAATATACATACATGCAAAAAAAAAAAAGGGGGGGGGGCAGCAAAATGTATAAATGTGCTGCAAATGCTTCTATCCCACCTTCCTCCTCTTCCTCCTCGTGACCAGATTGTCATCCTGATCTTCGGCTGTGCGGAGCTCCTGATGGGATTTCAGCTGGTCGGTCAGTTGAAGACGCTCTTGATGGTGCTGCAGTACCACGTCTTGGAGGGAGCTCTGGTGAGTTGTTTCTGAGCTGCAACAGTAATGACAAGGGAAATATGACTCGTGCGATTGCACGTGCGCGAATCGGCAACATACTGTATGTTGAATAATGTAAAGACGGAAAAAAAAAAAAACCCTGATTTGTCCTGTGTTTTTCAAGCTTCTTGTCTGTGGAAACTTGTCCATCTACACTGGAGTGCATCCATCAAAAAAGATGGTAGGAATATTGTGATCCCAGGTTTTGGCTGCGATGTTCAACTGCGTTTACTCACGGCAGCCTCTCGCTTATCGCTCCCAGGTGACTGCATGTTTGGCCATGTATGTGGCCACCCTGTTGGCAACAATCATCTCTTTTGGCTTCAGGATTTATTTCGTGACGTACATAAGTTTTACTGGTATGTACGATCATGAGGGACTTTCGATCAGCAAAATGGTGAGTCATGGCAGACACTTCTTACACCAACCGAGCCGTGCGCATTCTTTCCAGGGTGTCTGAATGTACGTTTGTTTCACCGTCTCCTCTTTGACAAACAGATCCGTGAGATCGAGATCATCCTGTTTTTGTCCTGTGTGTGTGCGACGGTGCTCCTCATCGCCCTGGCTGTCATCGCACGTGCGGCGCTGAAATCCACGCGCTCCCAGGTGAGTCGCCGCCTCTTCACCGTCGTCCGCTCGGACCGGCGTTCCCCAAACTTGTGGAGATATTTGAATCTGTGAAAAGCACAAACAGCTTGAACGGGCTTGTAGTCAAAGCGATTGTCAGCCCCCAATCAGTCGGGAGATATTTTTATGGGTCACGGTCGAGGGATTTTGTCTGCTCTCATATGCTCTCATTCATCTGATTTATCGTAGCTTGACTAAATGAGCTCTTGACTGAATCTAAATTCTCAGTTCATTATTATATTGTTTATTTATGTAATGAGAAAGCAACTCGTTGAGTTGAAAAATCGCTTTTCAATAGACAATGGGCAGCAACACTTCAGTCAATACAGTGATATTGAATATTTCATCATAGAGACACACTTGCGCCGACAAATTAGGAGCCTAAAACAACCCAAGAGCCGGCACAAAAAAATGACAGGAGTGAGACTCGACGATGCAAAGCAGCCAGATTTCATTGGTCACGTCTTGCGAAGGAAATCCTTCGCCGTGTGGCATCGCTCAGTTTATTGCCTTCTTGTTGACGTCCGTCCCTTAACAGCTCCGCCTCCATATCTCCAACAGGTCATCGTCCAGTGGGTCCCGCCGCCGCCGTCGCCGAGTGACACAACGCCAAGCTAACCAGCACAGTCGGTGCACCCGCAGTCACGCACGACTGAACCACAAGTATGACCGGACCCCTGTCATGCACTCACTATATCGGCATAGTAACCACTAACACACTCACTGTAGGACTCACGATAAACACTTATCTTACATTACTCGAGGTATGCATCAAGCTCCAAGGCAAACACGCCCGCGCGTAGCACTGCGGACATTTGTCGAGAAAGTCAACTGATCACTGACAGGATGATGTGATGTGCACGGTTTTAGTTGGCGTTGCACAAACAGCAGCTGTGTCGCTCGACACTGACAGAAGGCAGCGATTTCGTGACCGCACACGGCTGTGAGGGGTTTTTAACCCTTGCAACGCGTGAGAAGGCCGCCCACGTCTTCAGTGTGAGCGGGTCAAACTAGACCCCTGATTTAACTCGGCTCAGAACACTAAAAAGAAAAACAATACTTCTCATCCAAAATTTTCACTTCATAGCTCACTTCGAATGTATTCATACCAATGTAAACAATGTTATAATTCTTATCGTACAGTATAACGCTCATTTTCAATTTAGAAAAACTGTTAAATTCACTTTCCTATAGTGAAGGCATTGGGTAGGTATATTATCTGAGTCTAATAGACTAAAGCACACCTACCAAAAACGTTTGCTTTTTTTTTAATACAAATGCAGCCTGTCGGTTAAACTGTGATTGTGCGTTGTGGCCACTCCCTTCCAGCTCTGACATCATCATCATCATCGTTGCATTATTATGTCTTTAAATTGCACTTGCAGCTTAAATGTATACATGGTAATGCTGCGTCAGAGATGCTGTAAAGAAGTTTGTCTGAATTATTCTGTAGCCTCCCCCTGCACATTTATGAATGCTTCACTTCAGGATTTCATTTGCTGCAATGCAGATAGAGAGTCTGCCTTTCAATGAGCCAAAAATCATATTTGAGCTATTTGCAAAGCTGTCTGAGGATGTAGCTTTAAAATGTAGCTGCATGGTGCAATAAATGTGCCTTGTCCATGTTGAATAAACATTTAATGTATAAAAGAATCATGGCCAGATTGGGAATCATATTGCACACTTATTAATCACTACACATAAACCACACTCGCATAACAAACCACTGCGCTGTGATATTCATCATTAGTTTAAAATGGTATTGAGTCAGTAACCCTAAATCAACCGTTCAGATGGACTTTTTTTAATCAGGTAACATTCCTATGAACTGACGTTTGTTTGGACTTGATACTCAAATCATGGACATTCTTTATTAAAATAATGGCTTCAGTTTTTTTGTTTTCTTTTTGATGACCAGTGCTTAAAAAAAGTATTTGCCCTCTTCCTGATTTGTTTCAGATCAATAAATTTTAATGAGGAAAAAAAAAACATTACCCGAGTAAATACAAAATGTCATTTTTAATTGAGGTCTCCGCTTAAGGGAGAGAAAAAAAAAAAACTATCTAAACCTACCTGGCCTTATGTGAGAAAGTAATTGCCCCCTAAACCTGGTAACTGGTGTCCAAACCTTGGCGGCACAACTGCAATCAAGCGTTTCCTGTAACTGGCAGTGAGTCTTTCACGTTGCTGTGGGGGAATTTTGGTCCACTCTTCTTTGTAGAATTGGTGTAATTCGGCCACATTTGAGGGTTTCTTAGCATGAAGGGCCTATTTCAGATCATGCCACCGCATCTCGATCGGATTTAAGTCCGGACATTTTTTTTTTTTTTAAACCTACTAAAAAGTGCAAAGACAAAAATCAGCTTTGGTCACTTAATTTATTTCCAGTCATTTCATTGAGACAGACAGTAGTTCAACATCACAACAGAATCTCCCCTCCCTTGGTGCTGCTAGAGAGGACTGGCGTTGAGCAGCGGCGTCGCTTGTAGTCATATTTGGTCCACGTGCATTTAAAAAAAAAAACATGTTCACAGTATTTAGTAGACGTAGCTGGCAGTGTAGAGAGACTGCATGGAGGCCTTGTCTGCCGAGCCGCTGGGCTTGTACTCTCCTTTGGCAGCCAGGCCGTTGATCTGGGGGGGGGAGCAACAGAGGGTGGACGTTTAGGGCAAAGTCACATCTGAATGTTAATGATCAGCCAAGTTACCTGTGCCACATTAGCGCAAGACTGACAGGAAAAAAAAAAAAAAAAAAGCTTTTTAGAAATCATTCACCCGTGGGAATAAAGTGAGGACATAAGAGCAATTGAACAGCCAGTTCCGTGCACGGTATGAAATTATGAAAGGATAAGTGAAATTTGCCGACGTTCATTCCTCCCCCAATGACGGTCGCTCGCCGGAGGCTTACCTTGGCCCTGGTGCAGAAGGCTTCCTGGGCGGCTGCCTTGTTGGCAGCTTTACCCTGCCAGGCCGCAAGAGCAGATGCCTGGAGTGCACGGCCGTACGAGAAGGTCAGCTTCCAGGGGCGATGGAGAGGCACCTGGTTGATGGCGCTCAGGTTGACGGAGGCCTCCTCCTCGCTCTGGCCTCCGGAGAGGAAGCAGATGCCTGGAGGGCGACGGCAGGCCACGTAAGAGACACGCAGCCCCGCTTGCAACGAGGTTAACAAGGCGGCCCCCCCCCCCTCGGACATGAATCACTCACCGGGCACGGCGGCAGGCACGGTGCGCCTCAGAGCGCTCACCGTTGCCATGGCAACCTCCTGAGGGGTGAACTTCTTTGTGCAGGAGTGTCCGGCTGTGACCATGTTGGGCTTCAGCAGGGTGCCCTCCAGGTACACGTGGTGATCGGACAGAGCCTTGTACACGGCAGCCAGCACCTGCGGATGAAATGGAAGAGTTACTACGACACACACACACACACACACGCACACACAAGCACACACGTATGTGGCTGACAGAGCCTGTGCAGATGTACCAACCTTCTCTGTGACATACTGGCAGCGCTGCAGATCATGATCCCCATCGGGCAGGATCTCCGGCTCCACAATCGGCACCAGGCCATTCTGATCCGAGCGCATTTGAAGTGAGTGAATCTTTTCGCTGGCACGAATTCGTCAGTCATTTGCGTCACGAGTGGGGACCACCCTACCTGCTGGCAGATGCTGGCGTACCTAGCCAGGACGTTGGCGTTCTCCGCGATGGCAAGAGCTGACGGGCAGCTATCCGAGATCTTGAGGACGCACCTCCACTTGGCAAAGTCGCAGCCGTCCTTCTTGTACTGGGCGCAGCGCTCCGAGAGGCCGTCGAGACCTGGGGAGGAGCACAAAAGCCGCGCGGCATTGCAGAGGCGGTTCTTGTCCGCATGGTTTTGCAGGAACTTTAGAACTTAGGTTTCCATTTACCTTGCGTGGTGGTCTCTCCGTCTGTTCCGTTGAGTCCAGCCGTGCCTTTGTCCACCTGCAGCGTGAAAACCCAAACAGATCCATTAACTCTCAGGAAGAATGGGAAGTGATGTGAGAAGGTGCGGAAGCTAATGGGAGATCTCAGCCTCCTCACCTTGATGCCCACAACGATGCCCTTCTCCTTGACGACCTGAGGGAAGAGCTTGCCGCTGTCCGATTTCTGGTAGAGGGTCTCGTGGAAGAAGATGACGCCGCCCACGCAGTTGGAGATGGAGGCGTCGGAGGAGAAGAGGAGGTCACGGAAGTAGCGGCGGTTCTCCTCGTTGTTCTCCACGTTGATCTTCTGGAGACGCTTTCCCATGGTGCCTTGAGAGAGAGGAGGGCGCCAGCGTCATTTGTGCCGCAGCACACTCCAAATCTCACCTTAGAATGACTACTGCTGCTGCTGCTGCTGCTGCTGCGGTGAACTCACCAGTGGACTCATCTGCAGCCAGGATTCCCTTTCCTGGAGCGACGATCCTCTGGGCGATGTCCGAGAGCTCCTTCTTCTGCTCCGGAGAGAGGGATGGGAACTGATGAGTCATCCTGGAAGAGAGAAACGGGTCATTTCACAGGTATTCCAAGACTTTGCAACATTGTAGCAAGCATTAGGAAGCTGTCAAATTCCCTCAGCCAAACACGGTGAATCTCTGCCACCACATCCTGCTGCTGTTGCATCACCGCCTCTGTAAATGTGTGGCTTGCTCGGCCGAACTTTGGCCTTTACACAGATAAGTTTTCCCTCCGAGGGAACAATATAAAAACTTGACTCGGCTACACGTTTCCCCCGACGATGCGTGCACAAGAAAGCCCGTTATTAGGCGCTACACCCCCCCACTGCTACACGATAAGTGGACACACACACGGCAGCGTCGTGCTGGCGGTCTCATGCTGGGGGGGACACGTATCGGCAATCGCTGAGCAGCTCCTTCAAAATAAAACCACGCGCCTGACTTCAACAATCTTTTCTTGGCCAGTTCCAACGTCGCAGGCCGAGACACAGTCCGCTTAACACATTTTTGGAAACTTTAAAGTACTTTAAAACAACAACAACAACAACAGCAGCCATTCATCCATGCAAGATCGGTTCCACGCGGAGCTCGAGCACGCAGGCGAGCGCGGCGCAGCTTTTCCGGGAGGCGGTGGGGAACTTGAGAGGGATTCTTACGTGGATCGAGAGTTTTTGCAGCCACCAAAAAAAAAAAGCAGAAAAGACGTCGGCGGTAGAGGGGCTGCGGCTCCCTGCGGTGGCTGGACTGGGCGAGAAGGCCGATAAACTGGCAGCAAGTCGGTATTTAAAGCAGCTCGGCGCCGTGGAGGAGGCGCCCGTGATGTGGCGGGGCGTGCGGCTGCCCGGTAACGCAATTGGCCCGGTCAGACCGTCGGTGGGGGAGGAGGGTTAGGAAGAAGAGGGGGGGGGGGCGTTTGCGCGGCTCCTGTGCGCCTTTGTGGACTTTAAAGTTCAGAGTGGATGAGTTGTAAACATCGACGGAACAAATAATCAAGGCCGTCGCTGCGTCGCCGGCGCCGTCGCGGGCGCGCGGCCTCGCCTCTGCTTACTGCCGAAAGAAGCGATAAGAAGCGCGGCGCGGGAGGCCGAACCGCGACGCTGCCACTCCGGTTCCTTTCTCGATTCTGAAAACGTAGCCTGACATCGTGTATATGGATGTTTGCACCAGCATGTGTACATGCGTGTGTCGTCTAGTATTGTTATAATATGTTGCAGGGAATGCTTACATTTCCAGAAGCTTAAGCTCCACTTTAATCTTACATTATTACAATTTTATCGTTTATTTCAGTTTTAAGATGGGGCTGGGGAGTGCTGGCCTTTTTGAGACATAAGAAACAAACAATTAAAGCCAGCATCGATTGCAAAACTTGCTCTTTCTCGCCAGCTTGCATCACATGCCTCACAACTGACGTCATGCATAAACAACTCTCACATCGATCGCTGGAAATGACCCAAAAGAATGTTTCAGGTGTCGCCCCATGTCCCCCGTGATGACATCAGCAGGTGGGGAAATTTGAATCCATTTGCTGAGGTCAGTTTGTATCTCACAAATAATTGCCAGACAGCTTTTACACAACCTGGACTCCGCACTCAGTGCAATATTCCCTCTAATATTGCTGATCAGAGTTCAGGCAAGAATCCCTTTTATGTAAGATCGGAGGAAAAGAGAGTGAGGAAAGTGCGCGTCTTAAATGCACCTCCACCAGCAGGCTGTGGGGGTATTTGATTTAAAAAAAAAAAAAAAAAGATAGCAACAGGAGAATGGTATTTGCCTCCGGATTGATTACAGCAATATCTCTACGCTCTGCAGCTCGCAGAGTATTTTGACTGCGAAGTCATGTTAGTTCATCAGATCCATTTCCAATTTGTTTCAGTGATTCTTTTACTGTCATGTGTGCATGCTCGAGCTTTCTTCAGTCAATGTTTATGTTTGTGAGTTTATTTTTATTTTTATTATTACTAGTAGTAGCATTGGGGTGATTCAAATGCTTTTACAGTGCCCGGGATTACACTCTGTTCCTAATAATAAAAAACATTCATATCATCAAGGGGGATTTATAGCAAGGTATGTTGTACAGTATTTTTTTTTAAATGCATTTGTTTATTTATAAGGTTCAGTCAATGAATTCGCAACTGAGTGTACGTTTTTGTGTGGCCTCCGGGCTGCAAACTCTGCACGCTGTGCTGAGCGGAGTAGGAGCCCGCCGCGGCGCCAGGGGGCGCTGGCTGCCCCCGCTGGCTGTCCCCCGCTGGCTGCCCCCGCTGGCCGCCTCCGCTCACAGGCGCCCTGCTTTGCTCGTTGCAGCTTCCGTTTCCGAGTGGAAAGAAGCCGCAGTATCAACATCCAGAGGCTGATTCAGTCAGTAACATTACGGTCTTTCGTTTATAGTGGTAAGACTGCGCGACGGCGTCATGTTTGATTGGTATTGAAGATTTGAAAATACGAACCCATTTGTTAGTAGGATCAGAGAAGAGGATTTTTAACCATTTTTAAACCTCGCATTAGCAAACGGCTAACATTAGCCTCGCCGCAGCCCGACGCTTCATCGAGTGGTAAAATCAGTTTGTACGGGTTTCAAAATATAATAGCAGGAGTGCACAGAGTTGTCGAATGGCCATCATTTAAATGTATTAGGCTCAGTTCCAATGTTTGCTGGCAGTTATCACCAGCCAATGCGAGCTGTGAAATAATGTGGACTCGATAGTCGTCCGGCGCGGTCATTATTCACAACGCCCGTCTGGTTTTATGTTCCAGGTGTCGGAGGATGTCGGGACAGAAGCGTCCTGCAGACCCCAGTGGTCCCTCATCCTCAGGTGCGCCCCCAGAGAAGCGGAGGGAGCGTGATGGAGAGGACGGCGGTCCCGGTGTCAGCGCCGCCGCGGGGGGAAGCACCGCGGTGGAGACGGTCATCAAACTGGGAGGGGTGTCCAACTCGGTGCGCCACTTTAACTATTCACTACATGCTACTGCATTTACTAATCACCTCAACCGCAGAAGTGCATAGTCTAAACGTTTGCTCTTTTCCGTTGTAAATTTGCTTGAATCGATTGTGTCTCAGGAAGAACAAGACATCAAAGCTCTCCAGGCCAAGAACCGTAAGCTGGGAGAAGCTCTCGATCAAAGACAAGTAAATGAACCCTCCTATAGATCTTCACATGTGAACACGGGCAACCACACTTTTTTTTTCTTCTTAAACATCATGTCTCGCCTTGTTGGTTTGCAGGTCATTGAAGATGAACTGCGAGAGCGAATCGAGAGACTAGAGACCCGGCAGGCCACTGACGACGCAAGTCTGCTGATCCTTAATCGATACTGGAACCAGGTGAACGTTCGCTGACCGGCCGAACTGAGGAGCATAGAGCAAAATGTGCTAATGTGTCAGGAAGGATCAAAAAGACATAACGTCCTCTTTTGTTTTCAGCTCGATGAAAACATTCAACTGATCATCAGACGTTACGACCAATCGGCTAGTGAACCGGAAAAATCTCCAGGTGGCGAGGGACGCAACCTGAAGCCAGAAACTCCAGAGCCTGACGGAGACTCCAATCAAGAGAGGGCGAAGGACAGAGGTAAAGAGAGAAGTAATGAAAGCTGGGGAATAAGAAAGCAATAACACCTGGAGAGATGTTTGACACAAATTAATCTTTCAAAAATCAAACTGCTCAGCATACGGTTCACGTATGATCCGATTTTTAACGCAGTTTTTCAGAACATCTTGAACTGATCAGAGACAAAGAATTTTAAAACACTCGTGCATTTATGGTAAATGTTGACAAGTTATATTAAAATCCCTTGATATTTTGGTGAGCATTAGAAAGTCAAGTTCAGATGAAAACGAAGGCAGGTAGAATTCATAGCAGCCATAGTGCACCATTGTTTTTTGGTAGTGCCGATGTCTTAAACTTTGTTATGAATAAAATACAAGCGCTAATTATTGAACTTGTTATTATCCCTCTACAAATATTGTACAGTTGTGAAGCATTGTAGAAGAAATACATAAGGACATTTGATTTTGATCAGAAAATTATGTTGATTTTTCAAAAACCAAAAGGTGCAACAATTAATTGATAAGATTGATTATCAAAAGTGTTGAAAACAAATTTCTTGGTTGATTTTTGCATCTCTTGCTGTGTCGTGGAGCTGTTTGCGTCACATGTTGAAAGTTTAAAAATACCGCAGGTATTTTTGATAAAGACTGAAACGTGAGACATGGTCGAGGCAGAGAAAACAGTCCAAACTAAAACGTCTAAAGTGTTGGAGCACGTCACATTAAGCAAAAGTTGGAAGTGTGTTACGTGCAAACTTTGCTGGGTCCCTCGGTTTCCTCGTGTTCCATCTTGACAGCAGGTGACACTAAACTAACGTTGGCGTTAGCTGGCTCGCGAAAGTGGGAGAGTTCTAATGCTATGACTGGTCAATATGTGTGTGTATGTTTTACTATTTACTTGAGTTGAAAGGTTCTTTTTGTACAGCATTTGGTCAGGTTAAGCTATGTTTAAATGTGCTGTGTCAATAAACTTGATGTGCATGAGGTCCATGTTTGGAGAGTACCGTGACCACCAAGCAGAACAGGAGGGATTTACACTGCAGATTTAGAGAAACACAAACCCCTTTGATTAAATGTCTGCTGTTGATGATGCATATGCATTAATACATGAAACATCAAAGGTTAGAATATTTCAATATTGTAACTGTCCTTGAAAACAGTTTTCAGTCTTTTTTTGAACAAAGGATTTTTTTTTAAACCTGATTCATCAATTAATTGAAACAATAATCAACCGATTAATCGAATACTGAGATAATCGTTTACTGTAGCATTGCATAAATTGTCTCAAAGTCTAATGTAAAAACCACGTTGGCTCCAATGTGCCCTTTCTTGTTGTCACCCAGGCCACCAGGGAGAGACATCCAACTCTTTCCTTGCCACGCTGGCGAGCAGCACCAGCGAGGAGATGGAGGCTGAGCTCCAGGAGCGGGTGGAGTCCAGCCAGAAGCACACCATTCGCGTGGTGGAGATCTATGAGTTTCTGAAGAGCGCCGTGGACCAACTGAGGACAGACTTGGACTCTGGAGCTGGTGAGATTTAAGGGGGAAAAAAGGGGGATGGTTGTTTTGAGTGGAAGAAGATGTGATGAAATTGCCGTTGATCATTTTTCATCTTTTTTGAGGCCAAAACCAGTCTAATTTATGCCGCTCCTCTTTCCAGAGGGCAGTTTCTGGCAGGCAGCTTCTAAGCTAAATACACTTTTGACCAGTGAAAACGAGCGGCTACAACAGCTGACTGAGGACCTCAAACAGAAACACAGTCACATGACCAGCGAGGTAGGAAAGTTGGTTTTTAAAGGCTTTTTTTGGGGGGGGATTTGAGAACTTTGTAATAAACTCCCCTTTGAGACTTTACCATCACATTAAAGGTTTTTTGTTTGTGGGAGAACGTGTTTTGATGTAGCAGTTGCCAAGTTGCCCACACTGCAAGCTGTGCTGCCTGGATTGTTCCTGCTCGTGCTCATACCACATTAACAGTTGAATCTGGCCGTCCTCCTCTCCCACCCAGTCCCGCTCTTTGGGCCGCGCAGCAAACAAGGCTGACCAGCGTGTCAGCGAGCTGCAGGTTCTGATTGAGGAGCTCCAGTGGGACATGGAGAAGATCCGTCGCCGAGAGAATCGACTCAATGCGCATCTGAGCGAGATACTGGAGAGGGTGAGGATGCTCTCTGTGAGTGTCAGTGTTGGGTCAATAGAACATCGGTATTTCAAGACTTTTCTCCATGTGTCCCAGGTGAACAGCAAAGGCTATAAGGTGTGCGGGGAGGCAAGCAGTGTTTGTGGGACCATCACTATTAACAAAAGAAAGGTAGGATTTTTTTCCTGCAGTTTTGAGAAGATATTATGTGGTGTGAGATTGCCTCTCCACATCTTCCACATCTTGCTTTGCATACTTGGTGACATCTTCCTTCTTTGGACCCTTTCAAGTTTGAGGAAATGAACAGTGAGTTGGAGGAGAACCAGGAGCTGGCGGACAACCGTCTGATTGAGCTGCAGAAGCTCCAACAGGACCTGCAGACTGTCCACCAGGAGAACAACAGCATGAAGGTGTGCCTATGTGTCTCATACACCTTTCTTCTGAAGCAAAATGTTCAATTTGAAAAAGACCCATTTGTGGATTACACCATATGTATCAATATTATCACAAATTCCACCGTACAATGGAGGGATATTACACTAGTAGCAGTAGTCGCGTGTACTAGGGGGTTTGTTGTGCGGTGGTGAGGAGCAGCGATTAGGGTGGTGACTCTGGGATGCCAGAGATCACTGTCTAGCCTCTTGAAGGTGTTGTGGGACCGACTAGACGAAACGCTGGTGAAGGGAGGTTCCCGCCTGATGACCCCAGAGAAATGTTAGCTATCACTGCTCCCTGGTCTGCAAAGATAGGCTGTTCCATGAGGTCTCTTCGCTGAGTGCTGATCCTTTCTCAGGAGCACAAGGTTCTTGTGTTTGCTATGAACTCCTTTAACTTATATATTTCAACTTAACTGTCTGGTTCTTATGAGACACCACTTTTGCTTCACTCCATTTTTGTGTGAGGATCATGCTGGTGGAAGTAAGGAAGATAGAGAAGGGAGTTGGTGGACATGTATCAATCTCTGTCAGCAAGTGTTGCATAAAGGAAACATACAATGAAAAAAAGCACAACAAAGACCTAGATAAAAAGCATTTGTTTATTTATTTATTTATTTATTTTTGCATGCTTTTTATGTTCTGGTTTGTCAACATGTCCCTTTCCCACAGACGGAGTTGTTGAGTCGAGCGGAGGGCATGGTCAAAGAGACCTCTGAGTATCGCTGCCTGCAGTCACAGTTTTCTGTGCTTTACAACGAGTCTCTGATCCTCAAAGCTCAATTAGATGAGACACGCGCTCGTCTCAACACTACCAGGACGGCACGCCTTCGACAGCTGGAGCACATGGAGGCAAGTTTCCATGCACGCATCCGTCACCGGGGCCCCTGTCCTCCTCTTACTCTCTGTTTGCCTTGCTTGTGTTCAGAATGATGAGGTGGCTCTACAGAGGAAGGTACGCACTGAAGTGTTTCAACTGGAAGATACACTGGCTCAGGTCAGAAAGGAATACGAGATGCTGCGCATTGAATTTGAGCAGACCCTCGCCGCCAACGAGCAGGCAGGTAAGTGTCTGAGGTTCATACAGTGATGAGTAGGGCTGGGCGATCATACGATCTCGATTTGGGATCACGATAAAATTTCGATCGCGCTCGATCATCAGCGTGAGGCATTTTTAATCGATTTGTGGCCATTTCTCTCTCTTAGGCCCAATTAACAGGGAGATGCGCCATCTAATAAGCACGCTCCAAACTCACAACCAACAGATGAAGGGAGAGGTGGTGAAATATAAGATGAGACTGAGAGAAACACAAGCCGAACTCAACCAGGTAGGCACGAAAACGACAGTTGCGAGTCAGAGCTGCGAAGCCCGCCGTTCCACTCAGGCTCTGTCTCAAACTTCATGTGAACATCAATATGTGTATCCTTGGTAAATTAGTTTTCTGTATTCTAAAAAAAAGAGACCCTCCGGATTGGATCAAATGATATGACCTGTTCAAGACAAGGCAGCATGAAAAGAAATCCATGTTGAGCACTGTCATCTGCTCCCGTCAACAAGGCTGACAAGAGACTCTGTGCCAGTCTTTGTTTTAGGTCAGCAGATAAGCAAATGGAGATTTGAGTTATTGATCCGTGTCATTGTAACTTAATGACTCGCCGTGCATGGAGTCACTGCAAGAGACGGCGGAGTCACACCACCAGGAAGCTCAGTGCAGTCATGTGTCGGCAACAACTATTTAGCCATGCTGAGTTTAACTTTTGACATTGAACAACACATTCCTCACATTCAGATATTACGCAACAAATGTTTCCCTCAACTAATAACCAAATCTGTGTATGTCATCCTTTCGTAATGCCACATCTCTATACACAAGACAGATGTCGGATTGTTAGAACAATTACACCAAAACACTCATTGCTCATATTGTTTAATCTTTGTTTAAATTTTTAAAAATCACATGAAGCTTAAGACACAAAGGATCAGCAGAATTTTTATCAGTAGTGATGTGATTGGTTGCACAGATGGATTATAATTCCCATAAAATTGGAGATTATATGTTAATACGTCTCAGTGAGCAGCAATCTGAGGCTGTTGCAGATTGGGGTTTCAGAGTGAGTTTTTAAAAAGAGGATGCACTGAATAGGTTTCAACAATAGTGACATTTACATTAATGACATTTGCTGAATAAGGTTATGTCTTTCAAAAACTTCCAGCGCCCACTAGAATATCAGGATTGACACAGAGTTTATTCAAAAATGTTTAAAAACCAAAGGAGCGAACAGCACGTTCCACATGCTGCTTCATCAGACTTTTTTTTAATTTAAAGTTTAGGTTTTAGTCAAGCCAGAGTTCAGGTTTAAACTCAAACCTGCTGCCTGACACAAATCCCATGGTTTGTGTAATATAATATGTAATATATACTACAATGTAAGATATACTACAATGGCTAAAGTAGAGGTAGATATGTAATTCCAGCTCTTTTCTGACCTCCATGAACTGTATATCATTGTTTTGTGTCTGCATTCATTTGAGTTTAATGTTAAATCTATCTTATAAGTTAGGGTAAATGCTATAATAGAGGTCTGTGAGATCATTATTTGAAAATTTAGAATCTCACCAACCACAAACGTTGAGGTATTCTGAATAGGTCTCTCGCAAACCGGGTTAACGTACTAAAACATGGCACCAAGCCCCACCTAGTGGCCCTTAGCAAAACACCATGAAGCAGCTTACAAACGGGCACATCTCTGACGTACTCCGTAGTAACCAAATTCAGCAAAACTGCGGTTGCTGCGCATTAAAAGGGTTCCATATGAATTTTTCTCCAGGAAATGCTTACGTTCTCGGGTGAGGGAAGTAATGAAAAGCACAGCGGTACATGATAATAAAGCCAGTCACATTCATCTGTCACCATGTAGGTTCGCGCTTCAAAGGGGAGCGCCATCCTTCAGTCCCAGTCCAGCACAGAGATGGATGTGAAGGATGAAACAACCTCTCCTCTGACACCAGCCATCTCAGGGGATCCTGTAGTTAAGTCTGAACCCGACAACGGCTGCTCTACGCCCAGCAGCACCGGTAACTAGCGCCTGGTTAACTGACTGCGAAAAACGGACTAAGATTTGAGTCAGTTGCACACAACTGCTGCAGCGCTTCACCTCGTCTCGCCCTTCCACAGGTGTCACAGTGAAGACTGAGCCCGGATTAGATTCTGAGGCAACGGTGAAGGACGAGGAGAAAGAGGACAAGAAGGAGAAGGAGGACAAGAAAGAAAAGGACATTATCAAAAAAGAGGAGAAGGACCGAGATAGGGAGAAGGAGAAGGAAAAGGAGAGGCCGACTCGTAGTGGTGTGAGCGGCTGTGGGGTAAAGGAAGAGAAAGAGAAGCCGGGGAGCAGTAACCAGCCGGAGGAGTCAGCTGGGGAGCGTCTGTCTATGGTCGGAGGATCAAAGAGGAAAGAGATGGAGCAGCTCAAGATCGTCCGGACGGAGCTCAAGTGAGTCACACGTGTGTCTCCGTGGATATTTTTTTTGAATTTTGTTTATTTTTTGATGATGATTCATGTGGCAAATCTGAGAGTTTGCATTCCGTTCTCAGAAATTAAGAAAGCTGAAAACTGTTGTCAAATATAGATTGCATCAAAAATATCTGGGAGGTCATTTCATGTCCCACACATCCAGTGTCTGATATACTACAAAAAAAGAAGCTTTTTTTGTATTATAATCATATTTTTTAAGAGTATTGTGGAGTACTTGATTAACTTGTTACATTGTGTATTTTCCTTGCTTATTTTCAGATAAATCCCCTGTTTTATATGTTGAAAACAATTCTGAATAGACTTCCTATTGCACAGTTTCTATCACAGGAAGCTGCTACAGACGAGATGGTCACATGTTTTTTTTTTTTACCAGCGGGCTCATGTTGAACCTCAGGGTGCTTTTGTTTCTTGCAGGAATTTGCAGAGGTTTTTGTCGAATTATGAGACTTCTGTCATGTTTTCTTTACTTACCATCTTCCTGCAGCTCCGCCTCTAATAATAATCTACCATTTGTCATATGTCAACATATTTGAAAGAGTTTTCTAGGTAAATGACTCATACAAACATAATGACAACCGGTGCTTTAGTACGTGGCAGGTAAACGGACAAAGTCGTCGCTTTCAGATTCATTTCTGCGGGGGACATTGCATCTATTTGTTAATGTCAAATTGATTCTAAAAATCTGAGCTTTTGTCCAACCCAGTGTTTGTTTGTTTTTTTTCTAAAATAATTTTTGCTGCTTGCGATGTTTATGGCTGACTTTAACCCTTGACTGTGCAGGAAAGCCCAGGAGTCCCAGAGGGAGATGAAGCTTCTGTTAGACATGTATCGCTCAGCGCCCAAAGAGCAGAGGGACAAAGTCCAGCTCATGGCTGCAGAAAAGAAAGCCAAATCTGAGGTGACCCACATCACAAACCACGCAACACAGACCCTTCACGTTACTGAACGTTTTATTGTGATTGGTGCGTCGTTGTCATCTCCGTAATGGTGCTGATTCCAGGGAGAAGAGCTGCGGCAGAGGCTGAGGGAGCTGGAGGAGAGGGAGCGGAGGGAGGGCAAGAAAATGGCTGACGAAGAGGCTCTAAGAAAGATCCGCTCTGTGGAGGAGCAGATCGACATCCTCAACAAAAAGCTGTCAATAGCAAAGCAGGTGTGCTGGTTTGCCACTTGTGGGCACGGAACCGATTGCGCCGTTCTCCTTTGGTTTCCTCACACTCGCCCTTTCGGCTCGCTCCGCAGGAGGAGGACGCGCTGCTGAGCGAGATGGACGTGACGGGCCAGGCCTTCGAGGACATGCAGGAACAGAACATTCGGCTGATGCAGCAGCTGAGGGAGAAAGACGACGCCAACTTCAAGCTAATGAGCGAGAGGATCAAGTCCAACCAGATCCACAAGCTGCTGAAAGAAGAGAAGGAGGAGCTGGCTGATCAGCTTCTCACTTTAAAAACACAGGTGAGTCACAAGGAGACGCCACATAGTGTCAACAGTCAGGAACGGGCTCGCTCTGCTGTGCCAAGTGAACACAAAAAACCCCCCCAAAAAAAACAAGGTGACACATCGACAAAAAAATGAAAGTTTATGCAGCGCAAATTTTGCATGTGCCAGTTTGTCTGACCCTAAACAAGCATTTGGTTTTTGCGTGTCTCAGAGTTTGTCCGGCTTCCTGTAACCTACTGACGTTCATGTTCCAGCCGTTTTTCAGTCTGGGTTTTCTGACATTTTACAATATTCGTTTTGTCCATTTGCCAGGTTGACGCCCAACTGCAGGTAGTGAGGAAGCTGGAGGAGAAAGAGCGCCTCCTGCAGGGCACCATCAGCACTGCCGAGAGAGAGCTGACCCTGCGAACGCAAGCGCTGGACATGAACAAACGCAAGGTGCTTACTTTCAAACGCGCCTGGTAATACTTGATACGGGAAGACTTGTGCAATATTTAAAAAAAAAAAAAAAAAAACCCTCAACCTTCCCATTAAAGAGAGCTACCAACATGAGCTGCACCCATGAACATCCTGCCGGTAAGACTCAGCGTTTGTCCTCCACTTTGCAGGCTCAGGACTCTGCCTTGCTGTCGGAGGAAGTGCGAACTCAGCTGGAGCAGGTTCAGCAGAGGCTCCACATGGTGAGAGAGGAGGTCGTGGAGAACAGCATCTCCAGGGAGAAGGAGTCCTTCAATGCCCGGCGAGCACAGGTGACACACACACACACACACACATGGGGATACTGTACGTCGAGTGTAGTCTTTAACACGACACATTCATTTCTGGGCAAAAAAAAAAAAAAATGGTGGTCACATGTTAGAGCACAAAAAAAAATGGTGGTCACATGTCAGAGCACTGACAACTTGGACACTCTAGTAGAGTAAATCAACTAAATTGGGGATTTTCAAATAGTATTCCAGTTTTTTAGAGGATCTGAATCTGTAAGTGCACCAACCACCGTTTGCCATTTTACAAGGGTTATGTAATGGGCTATTTCTGTATATTGCTGTTCCCATAGTGAAGTGATCTGACACATAATCCTCGTAACATGGCCATCCACTGTACACCTCTGATGCCGTGTAGAGAAAATGGGGTATAACGTTAATTATTAGTGAGCTTTGCACCTACTGGAAGGTGGATTTTGTTACATTTGGACAGAGCCAGGCCAGCTGTCTCCGCGCTAATCCACTCAGCTACTGGCTGTAGCTTATTATGCAACGCGAAAGAAAGACTATTTCCTTAAATGCTGGACTTTTTTTTTTTTTTCTTTGATCACAAAGACACAAGTTTGATTTTAAACGCAGCGACTCACAACAAGAGCGCTGCGAATTGAGCCGGGTGACACACACTCACGGACGTCAACTCCGGATGTGTTTCAGGAGGACATCTCCAAACTCAGGAGAAAGATCGAGAAGGCCAAGAAACCGGCCGAGAAAATCAGCAACGGCGATGAAATCTTAAATGAAGAAATCAGTGAATACAAGGTGAGTTCATGTGATTAAAAAAAAAACAAAACAAAAAAAACACGTCAGCCACAGAACCGCGTCATGGGCCCAGGTCGGGGTATTCGACCCGCGCCCCCCCCCCCTTTTTTTGTCTTCACTCTTTATTGTTTCTTCCTTTCATGACAACAATCCATTTTTAAAAGTCAGATGGAATTGAACCTCCTCTGAAACATGCAAACAGCTCGACACAACAAAACATTCCACCGACGAGTCTTTACTGACCCCATGTTTAGATGTTTCCTTTTGGTCATGTGACGTAGGTCCCAGTGCAGATTCCACTGGAATCAGCAGCATTTCGCAGAATCCCCAAACCAACACGGATGTCATCCTTCATAATAACCATTCTTCACCCTGGAAGCTTTGATTTGCAGCTCGGTTCCCTCTGGCAGCGCGACTGAAAGGGACCAATTAAGCCTTGAGCCCTCCAGTTTGCGCCCAACGAGACAAATTGTCGGAGCGATCGCGCCGGGAGTCACGGCGACGCGTTTACAGCTGCGGCCAAACGTGGGAAAACCCATCGGCGCGCGTTTAATGACTCGGCTTTTTGTCCGTTTGAATCTCAGTTCCTCGAACCCGTTTAGATCGCTGCGTCGCGCTCTCACAGATTTTCATCGCAATCATCAGTTCTGATCCAATCGGGAGTGCAAGGTTTCTGACAGGCGGCCCCGGCCCGGCTTCGGCCCGGCATCACGTGTCGCGCTCCCGCGTGAGGACGGCGGCGCCTGCGGGGCCTGCGGGCGGCTCGCTACAATCACAAGGCCTCGCTGCTGCCCTACATACTCCGGTCCGCTCATTAAGAACCATTCAGCTGAGGACTAAATAGCCGCTCGGCTTACTCACACCGCTCTGAACCTTCACCCCCTCCCCACCCCCCACCTCCCTTTTGTCTCTCCCACAGGCGCGGTTAACATGTCCATGCTGCAACTCTCGCGTGAAGGACGCGGTGCTGACCAAGTGCTTCCACGTCTTCTGCTTCGAATGTGTAAAAACCCGCTACGACACTCGCCAGAGGAAGTGCCCCAAGTGCAACGCCGCCTTCGGAGCCAACGACTTCCACCGCATCTACATCGGATAGACGCTCGGTCCCGCGACAGCGCGGGCCGGGACCAGGACGTCACCGCCAGAGGCGAGAGTCTCTCTACCTTCTCCCTCCCACCCGCCCCCATTTGTGCGCGGGAAACTGCCAATGGGAAAGCAGCGAGACATTTCCAGCCCGGAACTGAACTGAAGGCTTTAAGATTCTGTTAGGTTTTTTTTTTTTTTTTTTTTTTACAGTGACCGAATTCTGCTTCTCCCATGAATGTTTTCACATGCTGGTGCAGGAAAGAGAAATGTGTGTGTGTGTGTGGTTGTGCGCATGCGTGTGTGTTTGAGAATCGGCGATTACACAAACAGAAATCAGTACAATGAGAGAACCACATTCCTCCCAGTGTAGCAGACAGTTGATTGAAGTCAGTGTTCATGTGCGGACTGTTTGTCATTACGGTGTTTTTTTTTTTTTCTTTGTTTGTTTGTTTGCTTTCGTTTGTTTGTTTTTTAATTCTAAAACTGTTCCTGCTCAAAAACTGTTCAGAAATCTGCAAAAAGGAAGAAAAAAACAACAACCCTGAACTGATTTGAGTTTGCTGTTCTGCTAGTTATTAAACTTACATCAGACGTGTCAAGGTGCGGTTTTTAATTCCTCGTTTTTCTGGTTAAAAATGTGTGTGAGAGAGCTCGGCGGAGGGGGGGGAAGAGGGGGGGATGTCGGGGCGACGCTTTGTCATATGACGGCGGACATGAAACCACAAGTCCCAGTGTGCAAATCTGCGTTTATCCCTGTGCGCCCCCCCACCCCCCACCCCCCTCTTCCTCCTCCTCCTCGTCGTCTTCAGATACTGAAATGTAGCCGCGCTCTGGAAACACTGGCCAGAGGAAGCCTGGAGGAAGGGAGTGCCACGCGCTGACAGCGGGAAGAGGGCTGGTTTTAACATTGTGAAACTCAATCCGGCGCAGGAGGGCATTTGTCGCAATTTCGGGGACAAAGGGGGCACCGGACTGCGGCTGAGTGGAGCTCAAGAGCCCAAAAATAAGCAGCTTTAGCGGACTCGTGGTCGGCGCAACGTCACCTCGCTCGTTTTTTTTTACGCGCAAAAGTGCAACACGGGAGAGAAACTTTTTTTTTTTTCCCGAGACGTCTCCGCACCGCGTCGTTTATCGGCAACTTTCCCGCCGCGTCTCTTCGCCGAGCGTCGCTGCCGGCTCGGCGCCGTTGACCGTTTCTTACCAAATATAGCCGCCGTTACCGCCGGAGCGCCCGTGACGCCGCGCCGCGCCGCGCGCTATTTTAACATCCGCGGCGCTGCCAAAGTTTATAATTAAATACTTGAACCTCCCGAACCTGACCGGGTCGCCCGCCTCATATTCCGCCGCTTATTGCAGACAGTTGAGTATTTTAGGCTGGGAAAAGAGAGTAATTTGCGATCTGCTTCTCACCAGGAGCCATTTTTAAGTCTTTTGACCGCGAGTTCGGACGCAAGCCCGCTCGACCTGCTCCCGGCTGCAGCCCTCCTCACCTGCGAGCGTCTTTGTTCCCTTCCTATTGTTCTCAAAATCCTCCCAGCGAGGACTTCTTGTGCGTCTTGGCTGCGGGCGCGGCGGAGGTGGATGTGCCATGGCGCGCTGCTGCCTCGCCACCTGTGTGCTGCTGCCGCTGCTGCTGCCGCTGCTGGGCTTCTGCCTGGCCGCAGCTGAGCAGGCCGAGCCGTCCGGTGGGAGCCCGCCGCCGCCGCCGCCGCCGGTCACCCTGCGCACCGTCTTCACGGGAACCTGCCAGGAGATCCACCGGTACGCGGAGTCACTCGTGGGAACCGGCGTCATCCGATCCATCGTTGAGGTACAGAGAGGCGGGGCGGCACCGGTCGGTCGCCGCCGCCGCCGCTGCTGCTCTAACAGGAAGCTGCTCCCCCCTTTTCTCCCCCCCCCCCCTCCATTAATTGCGCATAACCCGAGTCTAACCACGCAGTTTGCTCTGTCACTGTTCTCGATCGATGCTTTGACTGATCACTAATTTAATTTATTTTTTATTTTTCTGCTACCTCCTCTTCATCTTCAACTCTCTCTCTCCATCCATGGTTCCCCATCCGAGCCCCGATTCACCCTTCACACACATTCCTTCCGCTCTCGCCCCTCAACCCGCTAATCTCCCTGCTGATCCCCCCCCCCTCATCTTCCCTGTCTCCTTATATCCACGCGTTTCTCTCCCCCTCCTCGCCCACACACTCACACTTCTCTCACCCCCGCTTCCACCTTCCTTGCGGCTCCCCGTTTCCTCCAGCGTGCAATGTTGTTTCTAGAGTCTTTGCTTGGTCAGGAGAACGTCTATAAGATGGCCATGGTAAGAAAACCTCCCCGGGTGTCTCCCATCTAACCCACCCTGGCATGGTCCCCTAAACAGAGCCTCACTCCTGTGGTTCTGTTTAGCCCATGTCACCCCTCTCCCCCCCCTCAAAAAAAAGTTGGTGCAGAGGGTAGGAGCATGGCTGTAGTGAGGACGTGGTCATGTATTTGTGTGTGTGTGTGTTTTGACATTTGCACGTGAGGCCTCAGCGCGGTCCTGCTTGCATCGGTCAGATTCTGCCCGTCTGTAAACTTGATGCATAAAATCCTCCTTAAAGGAAACTGAAACGGTGTCTTTCCAGAGAGGGAGAGGCGCAAAGGTGTAAAAAATGGTAATTTAATGTGAAGAAACTCTGATTCGGTGTGCAAATGTCATCTCTCACACCTTGATAATGGACTGCGTGGACAGATCAAGAGTTAAAGCTGTACTTGTACTTCCCGCTGCCCCTTCTTGCCCATTATTATTCATCTTCAATCAGCATTTAAAGAGCCTCCGGGGCTAAACTCAGCGGTAAATCATTAAGTGTGTGTTTGAGCAGCAAACACACACTTTGGCATGGAGTGAGAGATGCCTGAGTCGTGCTCCGACATACTGTACGCTCCTCATGTATGAGCCAGCGTGTAGTGCAACAGGTGCAGATAAGATCATTGCTGGGCTTCCCTTGACCTTGCTGGATGAGACCATAGTGTGTGTGTGTGTGTATGTGTGTGTGTGTGGAGGCGGTACAGGAATAGAGAGGGGCACCATCCAGCTGTCACTTGCACGCACAGCTGCTTGCCCAAGTCAACAATACAGCACCTCTGATATCACAGGACGCAGTTCAGCAGAAACATCAGGTTTCTCCAAACAGCCGCTCTAAATGGCTTTTCATGTTTCACTCTTTGACGCGTGTTTACCGTGTGTGTGCGTGCGTGCGTGTGTGTGTGTGTGTGTGTGTGCGTGCGCCGGAGACATGATCAGAATGCTGCTTTTCTTCATTGTGCCGCCGTGTGACAAAAAAGTAAAACCGTGTTCTCCACCCTCCTCCCCTCTGCACCGGCACAGTTTTTGGAAGTGGTGATCCGATTCCTTGCCGAGGGAGCCGCGAGCGGCCTGAACGTCATCGCTGTGTACGTCACGGAGATCCTCCGGGTCACAGGACTGGATGGTGGGTAGCAGCTACTGTGCGTGTGTGTGTGTGTGTGTGTTCGAGCTTTGCTGCATGCTCCACTTACGCTCCCGGTGCGCGACTGCACTCTGGGAGAAAAGTGCTCACGGTCAGTGGCAATTAAAGCGTCGAGTGCAGAAGAGAAAATATGCAGTTCCGCCCTCCCCTCCGGCTGTTGCGTCTGCCGGTGTGACGTCTACCTGGAGACGTTTCCTGCGTGACCGGCGGGAGCTTTGCCACTGTTGAAAGTGCGACTTGAGTTAGACTTTCCCCTCTTCGCAGTTGCAGTGACGCTGCCCCGCTTCACTCCGGAGGGCGTGACCGCGGTGGCCCAGTGGGGTCTGCTGGCTCTCATCGGCTACTGGGTGCTGACCGTCGCCCTGCGGCTGCTGGTCTGCGTGATGCGCCGGGTGTTCTGGGTGGTGAAAACGGTCCTGGCGCTCTGGCTCTTTGGGCTGATCGTGACCGACAGGAGCGCCGCCGCCGACGCCACGGCGGTGCGCCTGGCGGGCCTGGTGCTGGGCTGCGTCCTGTTGACTCTGCTCACCTCCGGCTCGGAGAAGAGCTGCGCTGTGGAGCAACGGCTGAGCAGCCTGGAGGGCCGAGTGAAGGCGGTGGAGAAGAGGCGAGGGGAGTAGCGGCGGGAGGAGGCGGAGCAGAGAGGAGGCAAACATGGACAAGGGTGATGGTGAAGGTGAAGAGAACAGCAACACCGATGCTTTCTATGTGTGTTTGTGTCAAACTATTACAGGAAATAAAGTAATCTCTGGGATTTTTAAATCAGAAATGCCTTTTTTGTTTGCTCTCCCGAGGCGCCAACATAACACTGAGGTCATGATAAGTTAAGACGCGTAGCTCCTAGAAGGCTGCGACAACGCGGCACGCAGAGATGAGCCCGGATCCCAGATCACCAACTGTCTACTTCCTGTGTCATCTCTGTGACAAGCGCGTCCAAATAGTTTATTTCTTCAACGAGCTGCTATTCCTGTCGGTGGAGGACACGGTGTCTTAAGACGTCCAAGATGTAATAATCTACTATCACCTTCGAGGTCTCGGATTCGACTCCCCGCAAGTGATTTGGCGTCTCCAGCCCGGGCTGACCTGCGGCCTGTTGACAGCCGCCTGCACCTGCTTGGTTCCTCGCTGCTCCGTCAGCTCAGGGTTTATTTGGTCCTGCCGGTTCACACCAATCATCTCCAGCCCACTGCCTCTCCGGTCCAGTGGAACAACATGACCTCAGTGCCAGATTTATCATCTCGGATCAGCCTGTAAACTCGCTTTCTTCTCTCACTTTGGAGAGCCAGTGGGCCAACCTGAATGCAGAGGGAGACTTCATCGCTGCCTCGCCGAGTAAGCAAAAGAGAGAAGCGATGACGGTGGGATTTAAGACATATATATTTCTTAATATGCCTTTTGTGCAGGAGGTCCTGTAAAAATAGTGGTTTTAAACTTTACGATTCTATGGGAGTCTACTAAACAGCAAACACCCGAGCCGTAATTCTGACTGGGACCAGGCTTAAAGAGTCGTGGTCCAATTAACGGGAAAGCGCCTGAAAAGCAAACAAGCGACAACATCAGA
The DNA here is from genome assembly GCA_901007715.1 of Dactylopterus volitans. NCBI lineage: Eukaryota > Metazoa > Chordata > Actinopteri > Syngnathiformes > Dactylopteridae > Dactylopterus > Dactylopterus volitans. Next base: position 42,904 of record CAAKHG010044011.1, read on the forward strand.
GGCGGTTCAGCGTAATTAAACCTAAATCTAATGAATGTAATGTTTTTTTGCCATGTGGAATATTTCAACACATTTGCTTTCCTCCTTTGTCGTAGTTCATTCCTGTTTAAGAGTTCAATGATAATTTGAAAAGTATAAACTTGAGTCTTGGATGAGCGAAGTCAACATGAGCGTTTTTTTGGAGCCTATTTAATCCTTAAATTACCCTGCACCATAGTTCTCAAAGCCTTTGTGAAAGTCTCATTGCATTCAGAGGTCTGAAGCTCATCATGAAGGAGATGAACGTCTAAATGATTTTGTCGGACCTTTCAAAACTGAAAAGATTTCGAGCGCTGCCTCGTGACCTGCGCAGCACCATCAAGTGTGTAAGTGTGTGTGTGTGTGTGTGTGTGTTCTGTTCTGGGCAGTAGATCAAAAGATTGATCATGCGTGACCCCTGAGATGCAAGATAATCTGTGATCAGATTTGAAATTCCTCCGGATGACTCACAGCTGGTAGTTTTGCAAGTGCAAAAGGAGTTTTCACCAAACACAGACATTCCCGTTTCAAATGCGGCACATTTATGATTAAGTGCTGTCGTCAAAGCAAAGGTTTGCCATCGTGAAAATATTCATTTCCCTCCCACGTTATGACGATATGCGTTGAGTGCAATTTTTCAAGTCCTGCATAAAGCTCGAAGATGCTGTAAATTTGGAACAATATTCAGGATCAGACAGCTTAACGTGGCCACAAAGACTCCGTTGTCCCCCACGCACCAAAAACACAACATACAAAAGGCTCAGTTGTGTTCTACCTTCTGAGCAGATGATTTTCTGGGTGGTGATGTGCTGGGTGGGTGATGCCTGAGGTCAAGAGAACATGAGGACAGAGGAGCAAATATCAAACGCTAGATCTGGGTGTTAGTAGCTTTAATGCACCTGTTAAAAAGTCAAAATTGCTGAAATAATAACACAAAGTGCTCACAGTTTTACAACGTCACATGACAGTCAGCACAAATGCTCGTTAGTGCTCCAGTTTGGAAAAATAAAAAAATTAAAAAAAAAAAAAACGAACCTTATTTACAGAACAGTCGTGGACTTTCACATGCATTTAAAAACATTCGACCACTGACGACGACAGTGAAAAGCTGTTTAAATCTGTTTAGTACATCATTGTCAAGGCCCCAAATTGCAACTCCACCGCGGTGTGAAGCAGAAGTGCGAGACTGAGATGCGGGGGTTAGATAAAAAAAAAAAAAAGTTTCATCGCTTTTGATGGTAAAGGCGCGCTAACAAAACTACAAGACGTGAGCTGTGTGGAGGCCGTTAACTGCAACGCTCTTCAGTGACAGAAAACGCGACTGTTGCGCGTGATTTTTTTTTTTAATCCCCTCCCCCCGTAGATATAGTTAGTCGCCTGTGCAAACGAAAAAGGCTCTCCGCCGACGCCAATACATCACCACCAGTGTCAGCACCTTATCTGAAGATGACTATGCCTCATGCCAGCACCGAATGTCACATTTCTGATAAAATCGAGGCCAAGCGCACAAGCTAAGCACACGCAAACACGAGCACAATGAAAGAGGCGTCTGTTGCACTTGTTTGGTTTGCGTCCCTCCCTGATAACTTGGTCACGGTGGAGCTGGTCTGCAGCGGGCGACAGGAAGTCTCAGCGCCACTGCGGGAGCGGGAAAACTCATTCCAATCAGCATCTCTTATTGAACCGTCTGTGACCATGAGGTAGAGAGTTATCAAGAGGCACTGAATAATTCCTCCTCACATGTTATGGCTTTGGGAATGGGCTCTTACAACTGAACTGGTCACACGGAGCGTCGCGGCCTCTGGAGCTCATAGCGTTAACGAGTATAAAGGAGGCATGCTCAGAGTAAAAACATGCCCTTCACTCTCCTGCTGTTGTCCAAATTGGCACAGCAAGGATAAGAAAAAAAAAAACAAAAAAAAAACGTTACGAACCATGTGGGCAAAACATTTGTTGATACGCGAGGAGCTGACGCAGCAGGCCCTCACGGGTCCTCGCCGTTAACAGGGGGATTACCGGTTTGCAGATCGGAGTGCGCCACTCAAAAGCAAAAAAAAAAGGGTTTCAGAGGAAGTTGAGCTTGTCCGAAGTGTAAACATCGCAGGAGGTGGAGTCTGCGCCGAGAGCGGAGGGGAAGGTCATCCCCTTGAACTCAAACCGCGGCTCCACCTCAGTCTTGAGCGGGACCGTCGGAGCGTCCGGCTGCTCCGCTGCAGCTGAAACCTGCAGGGAAAAAGATGCCGGGTGAACGGAAGGGGAAACACAGCCGCTGGTTGCCTTAAAAGCGCAGCGCAGGAGATGGTCAGTGTGACTTTATAGATATTTTGATAGACTGGCATGAATTGCCTGCAGAATTCACGGTGTTATCTACAACATTTATGGAGCCTATTATTGACTCCTTGTTGGAACAAAAGCAGCTGGTGGTGTGGGACTTCCCTTAAAGGTGCAGAGCGTGCTCTCACTTTCACAACGGCATGATTATGTGAAGAGGTTTGACAACATATCGCCACCATTTTGCCTGTTTTCCTAATACACAGACCCGAATCATTCAACATAGCTGATGCTGTGGGCGGGCCTACAAAACGGGCCACGAGACCTTCAGGTGCTCCGGAAATCGGAAATGAAAACCTCGACAATCGCATGAAAACTGGTTGTGTGATATGATCAACAGCTCCAGGAAAAATAATAGAATTTGGCGATTTCAAGGGGGAAAATGGGAATTTTCAAGTAAAAATGACAGACTGTGGAGTACCTGAAATCAATTTTAAAAAAAGCACTCTTTTTTTCCATGTGGTAAAAGTCAAAAGTACTTAAAAAGCAAATGATGTTGAAGGAGGCTGTTGAGTGGCCAAATTATAGTAAAACGTTGGGCAAATGTTTAAGAAATTAATGGAATAGAATTGAATACCTTCATTGTTCTCGTACACGCACATGCACAACGAAATGCCAAACCCTAAGTGCAATAGCCTTATGAAAACAGTAAAGACTATATAAAGAGAAAAACAGTAAAAAAAAAAAAAAAAAATAGAAAAATGCTGTTAAATGGTAATGGAAAAATAAATTTCAAAACAGAAAAAAAGTTGAATTTGTTGAGGAAATAGCTGAGAAAGCTAGCAGACATCCAGCCTGTTTAGCAATGCCACTCTGTTCCTCAAGGGACAGCGGTGAGTCGCGGTGGCGCGCCGCAGCACGACCCAGGCACCCGACGGAGGGCGCCAATATGGCCGCTTGTTTCTGCGAGCGCTTCGTGCCAAGAAATTTGAGCCAAATTGAAAATGTTGAACGTTTCAAAACACAGGACCCATCTGAGCGGCCAAGAGGAGCAACAGAAAACAATCTAATGATCAAAATGTCAGCGGAAAGGTGAGAGGTCATGTCAACTAACCAGCGCTCCGGTCGCCGTGGAGGACGGACGAGCGGGGCTTCGCGCCCCGAAAGGTCGACTCGCCTGGTCCGGCCTTGGCCTGACGGGCTCGTGGTCATACTGCAGTTGGAATGACACAGACGTCACGCGCGGGTCCGGACACACAAGAATGCACGATTTCATGCAGTTTTACTTATCGTAGACATGAACACCTCTTGGTAACGCGCGGCAGGCCGAGCAGAAGCAGCGGGGGAGGCGGCGGGGGCGGCGGCGGCAGCGGCATCGTCGTTGTCTGGGCCGCCCTTCTTGGAGCCGCTC
>CAAKHG010044020.1:7615-20567 GCA_901007715.1 Dactylopterus volitans
CCATGGTCAGTACGTCCATGAGCGGGAGGTCCATGAGCGGGAGGTCTATGAGCGAGATTTCCATGAGCGGGACATCCATGAGCGGGAGGTCTATGAGCGAGATGTCTATGAGCGAGATGTCTATGAGCGAGATGTCTATGAGTGGGACATCCATGAGCAGGACGTCCAGGAGCAGCGTCCATGAGCAGTGTCCATCACGCCGCTAAGTTTGTTTCTGCCGGCAAACTCTTAGCCACACATCTTCTTCTAACAGGAAACAAGACGTTTGAATTTGGATGCAGCAAAAAAGGTTCGAAAGGCAGCATCAGAAGACTGGAAAAGCAGTGAAAGGCTCAAAGACAACAGCAGGTGGAACATCTCACTATTAATGAGGTTACCTGGCAACAGGTAAGTAACGTGATTCAGTATAAAAAGAGCATCGTGGGGAGTGGTGGGTGGGGCGGGGGTTACTTATCTCAAACCACCTTATGCTGGCGTAGAGCTTCATGGAGACCTGAACTGTTGAGCTGCTGAGATCCTCCATCAAGCACCAGTGGAAACGTTCCACCTTCACGCTTCCAGAGTGTCAGAAGAAGAGCTGATGCTGCGGAGCGGGAAAAATGAGCGTGTCCCTACTTTTATGAACATCCCAAACAGTGAAATTCCTTCTTTCAGCATTTGCAATGACGTCACTGTGCTGTTTAAAATTGAATACAAGGTTGCAGCGTTTTTAAATCATCATATTTTGGTCCTATTGACATTTTACACATGGTCCCAACTTTTTTTTTTGGAAAAGTGGTTATATTCAGGGATCTTTGTCTTAGCTACTCTGGTCCAACCACTTTGAGCATCTAGCCTCTCCTAGTTTCTTTATGCCACATAGGCCCAGTGGTCCTGATTGGTTCCTTGTGTTTTCGGTGAAGAAGCCCTGGACCGCTGGAGATGGTTTTATCGAGACAGCCACTGGTTCACTGTTGATTCAGAGTAGCCAGTGATAGCGCATGTCACGCATGGTATGTCTTGTGGCGCATATGAAACATAAGATGGAGGTCATCGAGGTTAAAAAAAAGGTGATTTTCATCAGCGGAGGGATTAAATTGTTACCGGTTCCATGTTTGCTTCGTTCCGGTCCGATTAACCCAAAAACGCGCCTGAGAGCAGGAGCACAAGTCCATGGTGACCTCAAACATCAATGATATTTAAGACACTTAATGCCTAAAATACTGATTTTTGGATTTCAGATTTTCCAGGGACCCGTGGAAACCCTGTTATCTGATTCAGCTTTGGACCATCCAGCTGGACCTTCGGTGGATGCCAGACTCCTTGTACATCTGTAAGCTGTTTAACTTCCCCTCTAAAAGTTCCTCCAGCGGCACCGCGGTGAACGCGAACGCTAACAGCGTTGAGGAGAAGTGCCTCCCTCTGGAGAAGCCCGCTACAGCATCTTTTGATCCATCTCATATCTGGAGTTATTAATAATGGTTTTGCGCGCACGAGGGCCGGCCAGCCGCTTCTCTCCTGCACACCGGTCTATTTTTTTTTAACTTTTTGGTCTATTTCTGTTGGCTGCTCACCGGCTGCTCGTCCTCTGCGCATGACATTTGATGCCAGACGGACGACTGGGACTCTGACATCGCCGCTAGCGCCTTCAGCGGGAACGAATGAGAGGAATGCTAATGCTGCTAAATACCAAGCTTGTTTGCTCGCCTCCCGCGAGCACGTGCGCCGGGGTTTTGACGGAGGTGGGAGGCAGTCAAGGGCCGACATGACAGACATGCACCTCGCCGTCCCTGCGGCCTAATAATAACCGCTCGCAACAAGCATGATATGTGAATCCGGTGTGAAATGCGAAACGCTTCGATGTCGCAACCATCAGCACATGATGCAGTTTATCCATCTCAGAAACTCGGCAAAAAGAAAGAAAAAAAATGCAACAACCGGTTTGAGTCACATTTGCTTGATTAGGAGTTTTAAGAGGCTCCATCGCAAAGAACACTGGGTTGTGTGTTTCTTTCGAGGCCGGTCAGGAGGTCTGATCACACAAAACAAGACATCACTCAAGACATCACAAAATTTCTCTTGGTACCATGAAATTGCTTCGCCGCTGAGGCAACCTGCCACCTCACCCAGTCATCTGACCCTACAACCAATCACCTGACCCCATTATCAGTCACCCAGTCACCCAAACCTGCTGCCCAATCACCAACCCTGCTGTCCAGTCACCTGAACCTGGAAACCAGTAGCCTGATCCCGCCAACTGTGCGATCCAATCACGGCCCTGAAATCCAAACCCCTGACCTCTCTACCCAATCACATATCCTTGCTATCCAATCATCAGACCCTGAAACCCAATCACCTGACCTTTCTACCCAATTTCCTGTTGCTACCCAGTTGCCGGACCTTGCACCCCAACCACCCGACCCTGCTAGCAATCAACTGAACTTGCAATCAAATTGCCTAACCCTACCACCCGATCATCCAACCCTGAAACCCAATCGCCCGACCTTACAGCCCAAACACTGACCCCACGACCCAAACACCAAATCCTGTTACATAGTCACTGACCCTGCAACCCAATCACTGCCCCTGCTATCGGTCACCTGACTCCGCCGACCAGTCACCTGACCCTGAAACACAATCACCCAAACCCCGATACCCAGTCGCCGAACCCTGCTTTATAGTCACTAACCTTACTGCGCAATCGCCTGATTCTGAAAACCGAAAACCGAAAACCGAAAACCTCACCCTACCACCCGGTCACTGATCCATCCGTCCAATCACGACTCTGAAATCCAAGCCACTGACCCCTCTACCCAATCACACAGCCCTGCACCCCAGTCAACCAACCCTACTGTCCCGAACCTGCAATCAAATCACCTGACCCTACTGCCCAATCACCCAATCACGAGGCTGGAGAGGAGACTCACTGAGTTCAAGTCCAGCTAACCAGATAACCAGATTCAAGGTGCTGAACGAAGCAGACCTGAAAATGTCCAACTACTCTTGACATCGAGTGTGTGTGTGTGTGTTTCATCTTCAGAGGGGCGCCACAAACGCCGCACAAAAAAACAACAACAAAGCACTGATGAGCAAAAACCTGAGATTAAGAACAACCATATTCCGTTCCTGAAATCAAAAGATTCATTTTTAAAGCGGCTCTCAGGCCCCCCCCGAGTCTGTGTGACGCTGTCATGTCACGACTGACCGGCGGCCGACGGGGGCTCGCCAGCGCAGCTCTGAAATTTTATAATTCAGTCAGGGAAACTGCACCATCGTCGCCTCCGTGACCTCCAGTGAACCCATTTAAATCAAATCTGAGTTATGTTCAAAAACAGGCCGGGAAATAAAAAAAAAAAAAAAAAAAAAAAAAGGAAAAAGTGAGAGGGGTCCTTTGAAGTCAGGAGGGTTTCTTTAGATTTTCACAAACCGCAGTTGTGGGCAATTAAAGCGGAGCGGAGAGGCTGAATGAATCAAAGGCTCTTGCTCTTCACAGGTTTAATTTAGATCCATTTAGCCGCAGGGGGTCAAGTGATGTCATCGAAAGGGGCATAATTCAGTTCCGTGTGACCAACATAATCTGAATATTACAGAATATTACGTGTCTTACGCTGCGGATGGCAATCAAGCGCCGGCTGAAACATGAAACGCCGCGGTTTCAATTAAATCCCAAAAGGCCTCTTCCCAAATTTGTCAATATGGCTCACGTCGGCCGTTAAATACAGTGTTGCCCCTTAACTGGCTGACTTATCAATGAGAAAATTTAATTTTGGCGTCTGAGCGGGGGCGACTCGCTCGTGCGTGGAGAGGAGGCAGCCCAGAATTAAGTCCAATCTCGGCATCAATTTCTGAGTCTGAGAGAAGATCAATTCGCCCCTGAAAGGCAATTGGATGAAGTTCAATTGTGAGTGAGTTGTCTGGGGAAGCCCGGGCGGGGGGAGGCGGAGCAGGCGCTAATGAGGTCATCCGGAGGTGTTTTAGCCGGAGACTTCATTTTTTATAACCGAGACTGGTGTCTTGTTCGTATCCCATCAGTCCGCTGGGATGGAAGTCGCCATCAGGGAAAGACCAGACCCGCTGGCATGATTCTGAGGACGTCCGCTGGATCTGGAGGCGTCTCGAGCTGATTTCACATGGAGCCACATACTCAAAACCGAATGAAAATGGTCCATATACGCGCGTCTTTCCCAACCAGCAGGCCCGAGACCGAATGTTTTACTGGAAAGGGGGCAGGTGGAGGAGATGGGGTATAAACCTTTAGATAAACCGAAAGAAAGAAGAATTTAAAGGACCAGTCACGACTCTCTCTGCCTGACTTCTCTCTGCTCATCTTCCAAAAGCTGTAACCCAGGGAACGCCTTAATCTGGAGCCGTCAATCCCTCCAGCAGCCACTACTGGCATCTAACTCCACACTCCTGCTTCCATTCTGAGTGGGAGAATTCCTCATCCACACATTTTTTTCGTGAGCGGGAATCGGCAGTGCAGTAAAAAACCAACAACTGATGATCACGTCTGATCACCCGGAGGACGTGGGAGTTATGATCGATTCCACCGCCGGGCACCATGGGGCCACTGAGAAGACGCCGCGTTTGGAGTCGATACGTCCGACACGTTGGCGGACAGCTGCCAATTCACACACCCCAGACTTCCATCTCGCGCAGCTCTTTTAGCTGGTTCTTGGTCTCCTCTATCTCCGGAGCTGTTCCCCCCCTCTCATGTTCTAGATGTTTCCAACACACCTGATCCAAACCATCAGCTCATCATGAAGCTCTGTGGAGGCCCTGATGATCACCGGTCACCGCGGTCCCAAAGGAAATACCTTGCTCTCCAGCTGCCAAGCCGCTACGTTCACCTGCCAATCGCTGGCAGTGAGGGGATGACGGGCCCGAGGCCTGTTATTGGAGGAAGTGTAAGCAGTGTATTACAGCTGAATATGAGTAAGTCGGATGAAAAGAGGAGCTGAAAGAAGTTGAGGGGTTTTGAGGCGACGTCAGCTGAAGTGTAACAAGATGAACCCTCAAATAAGATGAAAGCGGCGGCGGCGGCGGCGTCAGTGGGAACGCCGGTGCTGACAACAGCTGAATTTCCTGCTGGAAAAAAATAAGCAGTTTAAGTATTAAAGCATCAGCGTGGAACGTGCAGATGATTTTCAGCTCCGGCAGACGCGTCGCCGCCCGGCCCCACGCGCCCGCCCCCCCTCCGGCAGAGCTTCCACGGTGAAAACGCTCATCAGCCCGAAGCAACAAGAAGCACGGAAGCCACTGGACCGCGGTGACGTGCGTGTGCGTGAGTCCAGCGTTTGAGCTTTCGCTCACACAGGAGCGGCCATAACATTACGACCACTGCACAGGGACGCCTCTCAGCGTAACCCAGTACGGTCCGAGGGCATCAAAAAACTACAGTCCAAATAACAATCATTCAAATATGTCAACACCTATCTCACACACATTCAATCAAAATTCAAACATAAAACTCCTCCTGAGGGGAGAACTGATCGCAGGGCTGTTGTATTATACTCTATGGTGGACACGCGGTGGTCGTAATGTTATGGCTGATAAGAGGACGCAGGTAGCAGAAATCTTGGCTGCAGTTACGTCTTCTCCACTTACAAATGACCGTTTTCCTTTCACATCTCCACCGAGGAATCTGTGTGTTAGCGAGGTCATGCCAACGCCACACAGGAGCGCTGCACGTGTGTGTGTGTGTGTGTGTGTGCGTGCCTTTACCTTTATGTAATCATTCGCATGTGCTAATTTACCCAGCACCTTAACAACAACAACAACAACAACAACAGCGAGCGGCTGCCCGGCGTGACCTTCTAGACCGCAGGCGCCCGCGACCCGCCCCCGTCTCCCACCATCATTGATTTCAAGCTCGGTGGCGGCTTGTTCACGCCGCTAGCACGCAGCCATGGAAACGTGTAAATAAAACGGACCCTCGGCTTAGATGCAGGCTAATCGTCTCCCTCTCGATTGATACATAACATGTTCTATGGCGACTCTTTGCTGGCGGGCAGTTTTTGGCCCGAGGGGCAGGGTGCTTTTATAAGAAACCGCGTGCCGGGTTTTAATGACGCCGTCAGAAAGTGAGCGCTGATGGAACGTGATTGGCTGTGCGCTCAGAGGCGTTTTTTTTGTTTTTTTTTTTGGTCTAATGTTCATTGGATGGTAGAAGGCCACTGATGGGCGAGGAGAGCGGTGTCAGGCCGCTCTTGGAGGAGGCTGACGGAGCACTTGGAGACACTGTGTCTGTAAAGAAAGTTTTAAAGATGAATGTGCTGGTGGCAGGGCGAGTCGAAGCTGAGGTGAGCTCATGTTGAGGAAGAAGAGAAAGAGTGTTTCCTCTCACAGACGACCAAGAGTCAAACCCAGAAATATGACCTAACCTAAAGGCACTAGATCTTCTTTGATTTGTGCAAGGAAGCCAAGCGTCTTCTCTCCTCATCTGGCAGCAGCGGAATCTCCTAAGTCAAGTTAAATCCATGCTGGTGCTCTCCTTCCTCTTGACGTCCTAGAAGCCCGACCTTTCAAATGCTGAAATGTCCATCCTGATGCATGTGGGCGTGGAGCGAGCAGGAGCCCAGAATCCTCACCTGGGAAAAAAGATACACACAGAAGGAGACAGTTTATGGTCTTTTAACTCGATGAGAAAGTGAACCGGAGTCTGGATGGAGCTTGAGCCAAACTGGCCCGACCTGATCTAGGTTCAGACCCCTCCGGAGCTCCTGATGTGCCACTTCTGAAATGTGAGGAGCTGAAAGCACATGAAACTACTGCCGTTTTAACTTAACCACAAGGTGGTGCCATATCGTGTAACGCATACTTCTCGGCTGCTGGTCTGTCCGACCGCGTGCAGACGCTTTGTGGTCTGCAACTCCTAACAACCTCCCCTGGAAAATGAAGGTGGCCTGAGAGGTTCAGAACCCAATCACGGATGTAAAGTCCCTCAAGTAAAGGTGGAGCTTCCTTCTGTCCTCGTGCCGTTAGACGATGCTGAGATTTTAACGTTTCCATCAGTTCCAACCACAACTGACAGCCGGATCAACGAAAAAGCCTCATAATGGATCGCCGGATGCTTGAGGCCTCTGCAGGATTTGTTGGCTGTCTTCGGGTCATCATGCTTGCTCACTCCTCTCGAGGAATGAATGATTTGCGCTTTAGAGGATGAAACATCTCAAGACTGCTGAAGTAAGCACAGGAATTGGCCAGCTTCTGTTCAGAGAGAGAAGTCCTGTGTCCGTCCTTCTGAGGAGCCCGTTCCCACGTTCACCTTCTTCCAGCAGTCACGGGAACTACGTAAAAAAAAAAAAAAAGACTCAAATCTGCCTTTTGCTCTGACATCTCACTTTTGGTCAGCGACCAGTGTTCTTTCTTTGTCCCCCCCCGAAGATGAAGCTGAAAAATACATCAACGCCCTTATTTGAGTGCCAAACATCTGCCTGGTTAGAGGCGGCGACTGATCGCCGGGAGAACTCCAGGAAAACTGAGGCCACTTATCTTGAGGTCCGCATAGATGGATGCTGCTTTGTCCTGTTAGTTCCTGGTTAGACCCTGAGGGTCTGCTCACCTGCTGATAGGTGCTATCTCTTATGCGTCCAACGATCTTTCAGCTCTGTAAATCCACCACAAGGAGCCAGGAGGCCCCTGGAGGAACTTGGAGTGGAGTGACGTCTAAATGTCACATCTCCACATGGTGGCTGACTGCCAACAAGCTTCTTAACCAATGAAAAGAATGCCCTGCTGCCGCCCTGTGTCCGCCCCTGTGGCTGCTAACTTAGCTTAGCTAACTTAGCTTTATGCGTCTGGCTTTCGGATTCGATCAGCCTGAGGACGTTTGTCATAAAACGCGAGGAGAAGAAGGTGGGAAGTCAGCTCAGGTTCAGACCCTTTTTAAACTTGTCATTTTTAACGACACCGATCGAGTCTTAAACATGTCTGACAAAGACATCGACAGGAGCGCACCTGACGCAGCAAAGCAAAGACAGTTGATTGGTTGAGTGGAATCAGGTGTGCTTCTGCTTGGTTGGAATGAAAACCTGCAGCCACACCGGCCCTTTCATGGACCAGTTTGAGACCCCTGGTCTACAACAATGCTTAGGTAGCTGCTACGTGTCAGAGGAACATCTACATGAATGGCAGGACCCAAGGTTCCCTAGCAGAACATTGCCCAAAGCATCACACTGCCTTGGCTTGATCCATCTTCCTGATCTGTGTGTTCTGACTCCTTTTCAGAACCAGCAGCAACTGTTTCAGCAGTCTGAGCTCCAGTAGCTGGTCTGCTGGATTGGACCACACGGGCCAGCCTTCACTCCCCACCTGCATCAGTGAGCCTTGGCCTCCGTGACCCTGTCGCCATTTCTCCGCTTTTCCTTCCTTGGACCACTTTTGATAGGTCCTGACCACTGCAGACCAGGAACCCCCCACAAGAGCTGCAGTTCTGGAGATGTTCTGACCCAGTCGTCTAGACATCACAGTTTGGTCCTTGTCAAAGTGGCTCAGATCCTCACACTCCGCCATTTTGACCAAATTGTTCACTTGCTGTCTAATATATCCCCCCCACTGACAGGTGCCATGGTAACCAGATAATCAGTGTTATTCACTCCACCTGTTAGTGGTCAGAATTTTATGGCTGATGGATGTATTTCTGCAGTTTGGCTCATTTAAAGATGAACTTCATGGTCATCTGTTCTCACCATTGTCAGTTCTGTTCTTTCCCTCTTTCTCATCCCCTGAATGTCAAATCGCTCTGCTTTTACTTGCAAGTCCCAAAAAACAAAAAAAAAAACAAAAAAAAATGAAAATGTTCTGATCTCTGATCCATGTTCTGTCATTCTGAGCCACATTGATTCCGTTTCTGAGTTCCAAAGGTTTTCTGCTTCCTGTGTTCAGCCTCCCTTTGGGCTGCAGTTTAAATTGTTGTTTTATCCTCTTTTCATGAGGATTTCCAGCTGCTTCTCCTCCTGTTTCTGCTTCATTTTGCTCTCGCCGTTTTGCACTTTCACACCTTGTTGCCTCTGACCAACAACCAGGACGAGAAAAAGCCAATTCAGAAGTTTATCCCTGGCGTCGTTGCCTCTGTTTGACCAGGGCGAGATCCCAGAGGACCCCTGCCGTCACGCGCAGGGTCATCTTTTTTGTTTTTTGCTGGTTGGCTTATAACTCCGATATCATGCAACGAGGAGGAAAAGCTTTCAAGTTGATTCGGGCACTTTTAGAGCTCGAGACGTTTGAACTGCTCATTTCGGATCTGCCGCTCGGCTGCTGCGTTCTCGCTGAACCTTCGACTGCACAGGCGGCTTCAAAATTGGCGCATAATTATTTAATGGGCTTGGAGCCTAATGATGGCGTCTTAACCGGATGAACGATTGCATTTTTAATTTGAAAGGCCAATTCCAGCTGATAATGAGCTATTAGTGACTGATGGAACAAACAGAATGAAATACCGCTCTGCATAATCAAGTTGGAAGTGTGTCAGGGGAGGAGGCGGAGCTTCAGCCCGCCGCCCAAACGACCACAGGGACCCGCAGTTATTTTTGGGGGGACGACACGATCGATGCAAACACGCCGTTTCCCTTCGACTACGCTTGTGAGAGCATTTGGTTGATGGTTTTTTGGTGGCTCGTGGACAGAACCAGGGTGGAGGCATCTGGATGTTATGATGGTGAAGGCCGTCTTCACTGGAAGAAGCACGACACGCCCTGCTGAGGCGAAGAAGAGGAAGGGAACATGACCTCCTCACCATATGAAGGCTCTCTGGTAACCAATGGGAGAGGGTGGATGCATCCCAAAATATCAACACCCCCGATGCGCTGTACTCGTTTGCTGGAACGATTTTGGCGTCAGCTAGATCGAGCTAGCTTCGGCTTCTCGTCTGCGCCCGGGCTGCAGTCCCATCCTGGAAGTTCACGGTGATGTCACCATTCATTTTTTTGTGAGGAAAATAATGGTGCTTTCAAATACCTCCGTTCATTCGTCCGTCCTCTTATCCAGATCGCGGGGCCAGCAGCGGACTGCTGTCCAGTCATATCACACATATGGTTCCTCCTGCGGGTGGTGGGCCTGCTGGAGAATTGCACCGCCTGACATTCCCCAGTGGTCTCCCATCCACGTTCTCACCGGACCCAAGGCGAGGCCGGGCGGGCACAGCTGCTACGTACCATCACGTTTACCAGCGACCTGCTTACACGCTGGTTTATGAGCAGATTGGAGTTTCACGCTAACAAGTCCAATCACGTCTGTTGGTGCAAAACGCAAAGTTGAGCTGAGGTTTTGTACAAAACTGCAGTGGAACCTTTGCTCTTACTAGCGGAGACAAGAACGTTTGACCAATGTTGGCCCACGATTTATCGGCATCGGATCAGGACGTCGCAGTGTGGACGTCGGCTGGTTTAGACTGCGTACATGCAACTTTCATGGCAAACACAGACACGATACCACCTTTGATGATGCGGCGTTCAGTTATTGTAATTTTTTTTTTAATTTCCTGGAAGCTTGTGATTCTGGAGATAGAAAGTTTGGACCCGACAGGGACGATTTAGAACAACACCAGCTGTGAACGGACCGACTCGCCCATAATTCATTCGCGGCAACAAATTAGATATTTTAGCGCAAAGTGAAAGATTAATAAAAAGAGAAAACATATCTGATGGAATTATTTATTGTGTCCGCCCCCCCCCCCTCTCTCTGCAGCGATTTACATAATGTTTGTCCAGTTGAAGACGTGAAAAGTGCTTTGAGGCGTAAAATCACGACTGTGGAGGTTAAACAGCCGCAGAAAGGCGAGCGGCTCTCAGGAGGGACGCGCTCATTTAACAAGGGAGACTGACTGGGAAGCAGGCGGCTGATGCTGGAGGGCATCCGACGCACAAAGGCCTGTAAACACACTCCCGGAATGTGTGTGTCTGTGTGTGTGTGTTTGTGTGTGTGTGTATACGTGTGTGTGTGCACGTCGGCAGCGCTGAGATATAAATCCACAGAGCCTGACAGTAAATGATGCAGCTTGTTGTTTATACATCTTTTTCTTTTTTCTCGTCCAGCGCTTCAGGTGCTTTGCGTCATCAACCACCTGACCAGGAGCCAATTAGAGGAAGGAATTGGCGGGGAAAAAAAAACTCTTGCCCGTTTTCTCTATTTTTAAAGGATGAATGCAGATTTACCCTGTTTGAGTGTTTTCACTGATTTATGTGCATTTTTTAACAGCGTGACTGAAGATCGACCGATTCGCCGGTTTAGCCAATAAATCTGCACCAGCACAATGTTTTTCAAAGAAGGAGCTGACCATGTTTTTGCTCGGAGGCTCCAAGCAAAAGTGAATTCGCAAATTAGGAGCGTGATGCGTTTGTTTGGCATTTTTTCCTGTCCCCCTTTTCGCCTCTCTGGAGCTTTGCTGGGTCAGAGCTCATCACCTAATCATGGTTAGCGTGGTTAGCATGAGGTTAAAGCCACCGTTTCGCCGAGCCCCGCTTTAAACGTCTGCATTCATTAGGAGGAAGAGAACGCTAAAAAGACATGAGCCAAAAGGCTGAACAGGAGAGCAGGTTTGCTACCGTAGGTTAGTTAGAGAAGGTTAGCTACGGCAGGTTTGTTACAGCAGGTTAGCCACTCTAGGTTAGTTAGAGAAGGTTAGCTACGGCAGGTTTGTTACAGCAGGTTAGCAACAGCAGGTTAGCCACAGCTGATAAGCTACAGTTAGTTAGCCAGAGCGTGTTTGCTACAGCCGGTTAGCTCTGCAGCGGTTTAGCCACAGCTGGTTAGCTACAGTTGGTAAGCTACTGAAGGTTAGACTAACTATAGCAGGTTAGCTACAGCAGGTCTGAATACCATACAATCAACTGTGCGTGAAACATGGAGTTACTGTAAAAAGTATATCAAAAGTATATCAAATGGGTTGAATATGATGGAGCAGCTAACAATAGCTAATAGCTAACTCGCCTGTGGAGTCAGAGTTGTCTGCAGCTAACTCTTATATGGGTTACAGCTTACGGCTAACAGCTAGCTATTGTTTTAACTCTCCTGTAGATTAAAGTTTGAATATAGTCCACCTGCAAAATAAGCTGCTGCAGCTGCACACAAACGCCTTGGTAACGCCTCAGTAAGTTGTTTTCAAATGAAAATCAACACTAACGTCCACTTGAAGAACCAATTACAATCTGACAATTAAAGGTCAAAAGGTCACTAAACTCAGCTCAGGTATTAATCGTTGTTACAAAATGTGACACAAGTGTCTGATTGAGGATGAAGCGAGGAGACCCTTTTTGTTAGTGGTCAGAGGTTGCTGCCGCACTAACAGTGAGGACCTACACGAGTTCCTCCACTGATGTGATGGACAGACGTGGACATTAGCCCGGGCCGCGCCGCCGCCACCGCCACCGCCGCTAATGTGGCGCTGCGCTAACGGAACGTCTGCGCGTGGAACCTCCTCCGCTCTCTTAAGCCGAAGGGGTTTCGCCCATTTTTCCGCTTCCTCCGGCGAGCTGGAGGACGCCGTCACATCGCAGACGCTGGTATTCCTGCACCCGCCGGATGACCTCAAATATAATTCATTTTTCCAGTCAGTCAGCACGCCGACTCCCGGCGTTCCTCAACCCTCCTCCTCCTCCTCAACCCTCATCCTCCTCCTCTGCCTACAGACAGCTGAGATTCAGCAGAGTTAATCTGCTTCAGATGCCCTGTGACACTCTGTGTGCGTGCGTGTGTGTGTGTGTGTGTGTGTGTGGGTGGGTGTGTGTGGGTGTGCAGGAAACTGAGGGCTGAGGGTTTCTTTTGATGGCGACTCAGATCCCAAATACATATTTTAAGACATAAAAATGTCTTCAGATGCTGGAAGACATCGTATACTTAAACACATAATTATTATTTGTTATAATTTAATCACCTCAGTCGAGCGTCGCATGTGTGTGTGAGAGAGAGAGAGAGAGAGAGAGTGTGTGTGTGTGTGTGTGTGTGTGTGTATTAATTTGTGGATTACACGTATATG
>CAAKHG010044023.1:0-12176 GCA_901007715.1 Dactylopterus volitans
TCTGCGCTGGACCGCGCCTCCACCCACCGCCCCCCTCTCGTGGGCTGCCACTACCCAGGTATAGTGTGTCACCAGGAGATGGGGGGGGGTCACAGAGGCCCACGAGTTCTGAGGGGGTATTGGCTTTCACACCGGGACAGTGGACCACTCAGGAAAACCTGGACTTGATTTGACACTCAGTTGAAATCCTGAAGAAAAGGATTGGAGGTGTGTGTGTGTGTGAGGGAAGGCTCTGAAATTTGAGAAGGAATAGGGAGATGGTGGCGAGAGAGAGGGGGCGATGATGGAGATGGCGCCCCGTCCCCTTCCCACTGATGCTCCTCGGGTCTCAATGCAAGCGGGGCGTGGCGTTCACCGTGGCGACGTGAGATTTACTCCAAACTGCTGGTGGGGTGAGAAGGTGGTGTGTGTGTGTTTGTGTTTGTGTGTGTGTGTCGAATGGAAGAGGGGCTCCGCAGACCGAAGGGGGGGAAGGTGGAGCGAAAAAATATGCCTCTTCACTCCCAAGCGTTGAAGGCTCCTAGGACTGATTTTCAGGCACGGCTTATTCCAAGGATGAAAAGGCGGCGTACAAACTTTATTTGTGTAGCGCTCTTCACAAAAAAGCAATTTGACAAAGGGGCTTTGCAGAATAAAAGCGACTGCAGACAAACTTCCCCACCCGCCATCCGCCCCGCACGCACACAGAGGAATAAATTAGTAAATAATACAGCAGTTAAAATAAGGCGGTAGTAGCAGGGACTGTGAAAAGGAGAGGAGGGGGGGAAAAATGAAGAGAAGGCAATAGAGAGGAGAAAAATAAGCAAGGACAAAAATAATAAACTGCAAAAAAAAAAAAAAAAAAAGGAGCAGATGCTTTTGAAGTGAGTAAAAACTGGAAATAAGGAGACTATGAACAGGGAAATTAAATTGGAAGTAAACTGAAATGACATGTCAGTCAAAAATGTATAAATAGACGGTCAAATAAATGAGTGGAAATTCAATTACACGTCAGTCCAGGCCTTCAGTTAGGCCATAAGATATTTCACGAGGCAAAGTATGGCATACTTATTATGAGCAAAGAGTTTTGCCTGTTGTGCATGAGATGGTGTTTCTTCAGCTAATTATATTGATGGGCGGCTGCATCCAGAGGAAATGGAGCCCGCACAGAAGAAGAAGAGAGGATAATAAATGGAAGCGCTCCATTCTTCATCGGCCGCGAACACGGGCCTTGTAACTTCGGTCCATTCATTCGCCCACGCCGCAGATCCTCTCGCCGAAACCCATACTCACCTCTCGCGTCGGTAGAAAATTGGCAAATACGCATGAGCTGACGATTTTATTTTATTTATTTTTTTTTTTTTTCTCCCCTCACTCCACCTTTTCTCTTATTTCTTTGCACGCTGCAAAACCGCTCCAGGTTTCTGACGTCACTTTCCTTTCCTCGCACTCCCGGCCTTCCTCCCCGCGTCCTCCTTTTTGTCATCCCCTCTCCCCCTCTGGACTGGAGCTCCCAGGTCCAGGGGCCCCCAATCGCTCTGTCCATGAACTAACCGCTCTGCCACAGCTGCCAGTCTCCTCGCTCTCCCCAGCCGCCCTTCTCGCCTTCCCGCTCTGCTTACACTCCTGTCCTCTCCTCACCTTCCTCCTCCTCCTCCTCCTCCTGTCCTGCCATGTCCATGAGGAACCCGCCCCAGCGCCGGCGCTCCCTTGGTCCCGTCTCGCCCAAGCGCATCTACAGAAACCTGTCGGTCAGACTGAGGGGTGGCGAGTCGTCCGTCGCCGGGGAAGCTGACACGCCGAAGCACGCCGGCAAGTCTGCAGACACGGTAAGATATTTGTATGGTAATCCGAGGGTGGTTCTGGCTGGGTTTTCTTTTGAGATGAAGTGATCTTACATTACACCCCGACTCTTGTCACCGTGGATTCATTATCCCAGACTTCAGCGCTGCTCCGATTTATCCGTCCTGCGTAACAGTCTCATCATCTTATTTCACGAGGCATATGCCTCGTGAAATAACCCCACTTCCTCTTGTCTGTCTCCCTTCCTGAACCCCCCCCCCCATTAGTACAAGTCCCTGTGGGAGGCAGTGGAGAATGAAGACACTCTGGCGGTGCAGACCCTGCTGTCCCGAGAGCACACCAGCTGTGGCGGAGGGGGAGGCGGCGGAGGAGGAGGAATGGGCAGCATGTGGGACAGAGGGGAGAGGAAGGAGAAGGACTGGGAGAGGGAGAGGGAGAAGGGGGTGAACAGGGTGAGCGAACAGGGCCTGGTCCCGCTTGATGTCGCTGCCCTTACCCACAATTCCCCTCTGCTCCACGTGCTGACGAAGGCGGGTGCCCGACATAACCCTGTTTGTAAGTAAACAGCCCAGCGGAGCCTGGTTGTTTGACGCGTGTAGTGTAACACGCTGGGCCATTTCATCTTCGCCATAGAATGCAAGTTTTATGTTGAACTTCCACCCAACGCAGGCTTACGCCGAGAGGTGCGCCTAATATTTTGGTCATCCCGACCAAAACTCAACATTAAACTCCTACTGAGGGGAGAGTTTACTGCGGGGCCGCCGCATTATATTTGCGGCAAACACGCGGCGGTTTTGCCGTCGTGGCTGATTGTCGCATAGCTGAAGGGATTTTGTCAAGCGTAATTCTCTTTTTGTAGCTTTCGTTCAGTCGCGCTCTCTCTCTCTCTCTCTCTCCCTCTCTCTCTCTCTCCCTCTCCCTCTCCGCCCGTGCGTGCTGTCAGTGTGCCGGCCGGCGGAGTGGGCGCTCAAGCTGGATGCTCTTGCCGCGCTGGCGAGCAAAAGGGTGGAGGAGAGGAAGAAGGAGCTGGTGCGGAAGGCGGGGGCGGGGCCTCAGGCGCAGGCCGACGTCCACCGGCAAATCCGCTTGTGGAGCCTCAGGCTGCAACTCTACTGCCGGATGAAGGAGAATTTCCAAAACACAGGTCAGTTTTTGCCTCAGCCCCTCTTAACCCGCCGCTCGAGACCCGAAACAGGGTCACAGGCTCGCTCACGCCAGTCCGGACATTGCTCGGAATACCGGCGTCCTCGTCGTGCATCAGTCTCAGTGTCAGCAGGCAACAGGCGCTGCCGTCTTGTGCCGGCGGCGTCATCCGGCGCCGGGGGCCGCCGCATCGAGGTCCCGCCCATCTCGGTCGCGAGGGATCAGTTTGCCCAGAGGCCTCATTTTTACTGTTTTAAAAACAGACGACAAAAGTTATATAAAGTCAGCGTCGCACGTCCTCTCGACCTTCCCGATCGACAGCGTCTGTAAATGGCTCCACTACTTGTGGTGGTGCCCTCTTAAAATAACCTAATAAATAATTATTGCCAAACTTGGAAGAAAAATGAACACTTGAAGATACATCAGAGTACTTGGACATTTTAGTTGGCCACTTGGGGCCATTTCAGTGGCCCCGAGTCCTGTACACTAACATGGAGGAGGCGGGGCTTATCGCCGAGACATGCCAGGCTGTAAAGTTTCTCCGTCTATGGTCCCTCTGCTGCATCTGATTAGGTATTCATTCCAACTTCCCGCATAATTTTTCTTACCAATTTCTCAGCCTCGCTCTTGTAATTCCCACAGTAGCTCGCCTCTTGAACGCCTCATCCCAGCCCCGCTCGGCTCATCAGATATTCATCCGCCAGCCCTGCCATCAAACCTTCCACATTTTCCCACGCCCTCTGTCAGTGCACGGGCTGCCGTCGTATCAATAAAAAGAGGATACATGCATAGAGATCCAAGCCGGCGACGCCTCCCAGGCTCAGGGGGCGGGGGGGACCCGCGTTTGCCCGTGTGTGCCTGAGCCATCATTTCCCCTGAACCCCGCTTGGCCAGTGCCAATCAAGATCAAGTCTTCTCCCGTCCCGGCTCCCCAGTGGCTCGCTCCTCCTTGATGATGGCCTCATTACGCTTCCTTTAATTCCTCTGCATCTCCCCAGCTCTTGTTTCACGTCTCGGTCCAGCGCTTACTTCGCCGGACTGTTTTATGAACGCATTTTTTATTGTGAGGCTAAACAGGTACATGCTCCTATTTGTCAGGCGCAGGGAAATTAAGCTCGCCCTCATTACAAATCTCTCCGGATAAGAGAGCTGGTTAAATGCTGAAAATTTAATCCATTCGCCGCGGGTCGCCGCTTAGATTTCGCTAAGTACAAAATCCATTTGGCTGGAAACAAGGCTGGCACAATCAAACCGATCGTCATCTTTGCTTGTCTCCTCACCGGGCGAGCGCCGGGCTTCGGGTCGAGGAGGAGGATTGAAGAGCAACGTGTATCTCCATCGATTGTTGCATGCGTGATATCTGATCGGACGCGCCAGGTCACCCGGGACAGCTTTTTTCTCAGTGCTCTCACGTTCTAAGCCGAGCGAGGCGAAGCGGCGCTCTGCTGCTGTGCTCCTCACCTGCGGACCAGGCCTCCTGAACGCGTGAGGCCTGCCAGGGCGGCCAGCTCATTGCAGTCGGTTCTCGAAACATTATTTACTGCGGCTGTCCGACAAAAATGGAAAAATCATTTTATTTTAACTATTTATTTGCTTGTTCTTGCTTCTTCTTTTTTTATGAGCTTTTAAATGCATTCTATTGCTTTATTTTAACATGTTTTGATGGCTTCTTGAAGCACTTTAAACTGCCACAATGGTGCTACATGTATATGCAATAAATAAACCCTCTTTAACTTTGAAAAAAGGGGTATAGATTTTATGAGAACAAATGTAATGGAAGGACTTCTAAATACCACAGTTGACATGCTGGCAAATTAAGGGCCCGAGGGCCACAACCAGCCCATGCAGGATGTCTATCCGGCCCGAGAACATCCTCAAAGAAAGAGAATATGATTCCAAAAAGCAATAAATATGATATCTTAATTAGTCACAAGTGCGATAGTTTCACTGAATATGCATTCGTTTTTAACTCAATTCTAACAGAGAGCTTTGTAATTTTATTTAGGTTTAGTTTTCAAAGCCTCAAGCTAGTTTTTGCCAGACTCAAGTTGCAGTTTTGGCATAATTAACATTCAAAGGAGCAACATGTTTGAGACTATGAAGGGATTTCTTGCCCGTCAACGCTCTGGATTGTCATCAGAGCGCGCCTGACTGACGCTGACAGCTGGAAAAACAAAATGTCACCCCTGTCAAAGCCACGCGCTCTAACAACGTTCAGCACTACGTGTTTCGTGTTTCAATCACGTTGTCCGTCATGTGGTCGTTTGCTTACTCCATCTAAGTTAGTAAGGCCTTCTGGCGGCAACAGCTGCCCACCCCTGCTGCAGCTGATGCTCACTCAACCACCAAAAGATGCACCTAATAGTTGTCCTCTGCTGCCGTGGCCCATCTGCTTCAAGGCCGGATGTGTTGATGCTCTTCTTCGGTTTTAACGAGTGGTTAATTGAGGAACCGTTATCTTTCCGGTCCGGCCATTCCACTCTGACCTCTGGTACTAACAAGGCATCTTCTTGTTAGTAGAGAACTGACCGTCACTGGGTGTCTTCTCTTTTTGGGGACCATCCTCTGTAAACCCTAGAGATGGGCGTGCGTGAGAACCCCAGTAGCTCGGGCAGCTGCTGAAATACTCAGACCGGCCCGCCTGGCACCAACAACCACGTTCAAAGTCACTTCAGCCGCCTTCCTTCCCCATTCTGATGCTCGGTTTGAACTTCAGCACGTCGTCTTGGCCACGTCTCCATGCCGTGTGATCGGCTGATGAGATATCTGCGGCTGACCCGGCGTGCCTAATTAAGCGGCCGGTGAGTGTGGTTGTGCTGAGCGTTTTTCTGCCTGACTTTTGCGTGTTCCACCCAGATCTCCCCGGACCTCCCAGCCATGTGTCCATACTGGTGACCAGCACGTCGTCTCTGTTTGTGGCAATCAAAGATCCGGAGGGGGAAACTTTCGGGCTCATCACTCGCTACAGAGGTAGAGACGGAATCATTACACCAAACTGATATATTATGGATATGAAATGCTGTTTATTGTAGTATTATAGTTGCTAGATGAATGGGTGAGTTGGGTTTGATCGAAATATGGCAGCCACGACGGATGAATGACAATATTCATGGAGCGCTTGTCCAACATAATCAAAGCCTGGCGCGTCATTTTGGCTGACAGGTATGAAAGCTCGGTATTTATGCATCTTGTTTGGCTCCACAAAATGTCATACTTCACAGCCAAGAATAAATTTAGCCCAGGTACAGCAGGTTCCCGCAGTTGTAAACACTCAAATCCTTCTGCTCGGTGATTCTGAGTAAAGCCAGAGGAGGAATCTGTCAGCGAGATGTGCTTTGTGTTGACAGTGGAGTGGAGCGCCTCAGCCAGCTTCAAACGCATCCTCGGCTCAGCCCAAGTTACCGAGACCAAGAACCCCTCCTATAGTATCAAGGGACTCACTGCAGTAAGGCATCCAGCACCCACACACACACACACACAGTCTCGCACACACATAGCAGGAAGCACCCATCAGGTCATCCGCAGATACAAACTTGAAGCGGGCACAAAGACGGCTGGCACATAATCATGCGGCTCACACGCGCTGCATAATACACCCGATAGCTCTTGACCCAAACGCCGTCTGTGTGTGTTAACCCCCCCAGCCCCCCCCGCCCCGCTCAACTGCCACACTTAACCAGACGGATTCGCGGCGAGGAGCCATTTTGCGATTCTGCTCGTGCCGCGCTGCACGCTTTTCGTAAGGTTAACGCGTGGTGATGATGTGGCGCTCTGGTGCTTCTTTTAAAACGCAGGGAGTGCATTACTTTGTCAGAGCGAGTGCCTACAATGTGAAAGGATGGGGCCCGCCTCAGTGCTCCACTCCAGTCAGCGCTGCCCCCTCCAGTGAGTACCCTGAACTGCAAAATTATGATGAATGTGGACTTGCTGCTTTGAAACGGCTCCATTCTTTTCTACTCTGTCCCCGTGAAATGAAATTACTTGGCCGGCGCCGGGTTTGATGAGAAAGAAGTAGAGCCCACTCACGGCTGGTAGATAAATGAATTATTAAAATGTGGAGAATTAAGGTTGTCGGCGCGAGTCAATGGGCCTTGTGCCCGTGCTGCCGCGCATTCCGCTCGTGGTCGTTCTTGCATATCATCCCCCCCCATCTCGCCGCATTACTCAATGTAACTTTCCACTTTATGTAGCGCGCTGAGGCCAAAAAAATGCCACGCAATGTTTTGGAATAGAGTACAAAGGCAAAAAGTATTCGTAATAATGTTAATAACACCACATTAGTCATATCACTGATGGTCCAAATTTAAAATGGGGTTCACAAATTTTTTTCTCTGACTTACCATGATGTAGTAAAGGCGGCAAAATAATGGCTGATGATTGATTTTACAATGTAATTGTAGAATAATGACCCCAGCAATGTTTCCGTTTGCTTTTCCCGCCTGTTGGCAGGAAAGGTCAAATTTTGCTGCATTTTCCCGAGCACAACACCAAAGGCATCGATAGCGACCGCTGGCTGTCGTTAAAAACTAACCCGCGGCCGCGTGGGAATCGGGACCATCCAGGCTCGTTTTACTTCGTAACGACAAGTTGAAGCAAAAGTCTGGTCTCTTGCTTCCTTAACGAGCCATTTGAACAAGGTTTCAGTGCGCGCTGAAAATTTCGCTGCGCACAGACAGGCCCAGTGCCCATTCACCCCGTGGCCCTAACCCTTCTTTTTCGAGTGCCTCCGTGGCTCCGGGAAGGGAGTGACAAGTGGTAATAGTGTGAAATCCCAGGAGAATTGGGACAACCCTTGACGATATAAGTAATCCTTGATTGCCTTTGCGTAAGCAGACGCGACCGGGCCTCGTCAGAGGGCCATCCCTCTGCTGCCTAATGTACCTTAGAGTACATTGAAACAGAGAATAGGCGGCGGCTGCTTTACTGCTGGAGGAAATTCTCACATTTGTGGCTTTCTGCAGTAGCTCGTGCAGCCGCGGCCATCTTGCCGACTCCTCATGACCCTTTGTTTTAAGCGCGCCCCTGGGAAATCTGTGTGGAGGACCATGAAGCCTCTGCAGTTCCCCCCAAACCCCTCGACCCCTCGGTGTTGAAGTCGAATTCAGCCATAGTTTCTCATGTAATCGTGCCCGCCGACACCTAGATATGAAAAGGCAGCCGGCAGGAACCAGCTGGAAAATTAAACCTCAGTGTCTTAATTTAATTCCCCTAATTGAATAACTTCCTTTCATGCCCTCGGAGGTTGGAGAGACTGCGCCGGTGTCAAGTCGCAGTTCAGGAACCACGAGGGCCTGGTGAGGAAACTGCTGGAAGACGACGCGAGGCAACCCCATTACGGAGGATACTGCATAGGTAACGCCAAAACCCGCCCGCCCGGTCTGCCCAGTGCAGCAGTTGGCGTTTCACCGCAGAGGAAAAACAGCTCCACCACCGTTACCCAGTCGAGTGCCTTGCTATTTGCACAGTGAAAATAACTTTGGCTGATAAAGTGAATCTCATCCTGTCTGATCCGCCTCTCTCCCCGGGCTCCGCAGAGAGCTCAAAACCCCAGAGTCCCAGCAAGCGCCTGTCTATGTCTCGGGGCATCAAACAACTGTTCCACTCCGCCACCAAGTTTGTTCGCCTCCTACAGAGGTAGCTCTCCATCTGTCTCACCTGTCCCACTGTGCCTTGAAGGTAAAACAAGTGACGGATTAAACGCGATGTGATTACGGCAGAACAAAGCACGAGTCCAAGCTCTCATCTCTTGCAGGTGCGGCGCAGGAGCGGGAGCCAAATTAAAAGCGATATTGTCTCGAGATTAGCGAAGGGCTCTTTTGAACATGACGAACTTGCCTGACATCACCGGGCTGCAGCTTGACGCTGGCGTGCTGGCGTGACCCATTTAGCACCGAGTGCAGCCGAGTCTGATCGGCACGTCTCCTAGTCTGGAAATTTGAGCGAACTCAAGTTTCCAGTTTCATGGCATTTTATTATTACCCATTTTTCAGCTTTTTCACCTTTTGGCTGCATAAGGGGAGATGGAGCATTTTTAAAAGCAGATTATAAACGTAATGATAGCTTAATTCCACTGAGTTGTTCTTAGGAGACTGTGCGCGGTGGATCATTGTCACACTGCCGCGACTTTCTTGGATACTTGAGCAGAACAAAGCCACCGCTAACGTTATAAGTAACACTTGCGATTGTGGAAAAGAAGCTCCTTGCATTTCTTCTAATGGCCAGCAGGGGGTGGTCGCGAAACGACACCCAAATTGTATCGGCGTCCATGAGACCGTTTGCCTATTTTCTGTTTATATTTATAACCCCGGTGTGTATTTTTCTTAACAAGCTGGCGGTCCCCGGTTTCAGCTCGTACGTAGCACAGCATTGTTTTCATTTTGTTAAATCTGATCCCATGCGGAGTAAAACCGACAATAAAGCATTATGCTGTGGGACCTGGCCACCGCGTGCAGCAGTGGCTACCATGGTGATTTGTCTGCAGCTCAGTCATAGATGGGGAGATGGAGCCGCGGCGTCCTGGCCGTCTCCATCAAGGGCGTCTGGTTTAACTGCAGAATGACAATTTTTTCCAGTTTGAAACAGGCGTTCTTGGTGATAAGAGAGCTGGCGCCGCATCTCGCCTCGCGTTACATTTCTGATCCCCAAAGGCTGAACCGTCCTTTAGTTGTTGTTTTTTTTCCAGTCTGGGCCGAGACAAACATTATATCACATTCATCTCCGCCTAAATTGATTTCCATGCTTTTACTCCACTTTACGGATCATGGAGTGGTTTGAAATTTCCATTTAATGGAAAGAATATATCTCACAATGGAGCCAGATGGTTAACTTTTTCTTTTCTTTTTTCTTTTTTCTGGTGCGGTTTCACCTGACAGCAATGATTTTGTTGTCCATCCTGTCGCTTAAGAGTCAAGGTGGTGCGGCTTTTCACACAAAGCAACGCCCGTTGCTGGCTCTCTCGCTTTCATCCGCATTGTTAGGGGCGCATACTTGGCAACGGTGTTCTACCACAAGGAGAACATCCTGGTGACCGCCGAAGATCAAATCCCATTGGTGGAGATCCAGTGCTGCTCAACCTCCCTCACCCATGACTTCCTCTGGCTTGCAAAGGTGAGCTGCCGCGAGACGTGTATGCAGGCGGTACCCTGTTTATCCGTTTGGAACACAGTCAGTTTTTTTTTTTGTTGTTTTTTGATAATCATCCCGATAAATTATCCAATTCCCTGCCTGAGCCGCGGTTTTTTGAAGTCCGCCGTCGTTTTATTTCCTCGCAGCTGTCCTGTGCATGGCAGCAGGTGCCCTGGCTCCAGGAAGCCCTCTCTGCCGCTCATTCCTCTCCCTCCTCCCTCCTCCAGAGCAGGCACAACATTTTAAGGGCTGTGTCCACGCTGCAGGTAGGAAGTTAAGCACCTTATGTTGCATGATAAGGAGCATCAAAAGGAGTTCATCTTTATTTTAATCTCTCGCTCTTTTTTTTTTTTTTTTTTTTGTACATCTCTTCCTCCACCTCGGGGTGCCTGCTTGTACCACCCAAATCTGTATTTCACTGCACTGATCCTAAACAGCCTCGTATTTATCCAGCCTCTGCATCCTCCTTTGCCTGCAGTCTTCGCTGGGCACAGTCGACCTGGGCCAGGTTTACTATGAGCCACTGAAGGACCGCCAGGGCAACATACTACTGGTGACTCTGAGGGAGTTCTCCAACCCTCCCCGGTGAGAAAGATCGCTTGGTTGTTTGACGTTCCTGCGAGGCGTTCGGTCTTTCCCGGAGAGAGCGTGCAGCGCCGTCTGCTTGGAAGGACGGGCACGCGACTCTGGCATTTTCAGAATCGGCTGAGCTCGATTAGCACAACTCTGCAATTATGCCTTCTTCTTCATCTTGCATCACCTGATTTAATTATGCTCATCTGTGGATCTGTGCACTTCACCTTTACACCTGCTGCTCTGCTTCGCACTCAAGCCCCCCTGACCCCCCGTTTCACTGGATGCCCCTGGCTC
Organism: Dactylopterus volitans; assembly: GCA_901007715.1. Classification (NCBI taxonomy): domain Eukaryota; kingdom Metazoa; phylum Chordata; class Actinopteri; order Syngnathiformes; family Dactylopteridae; genus Dactylopterus; species Dactylopterus volitans. The sequence goes on from CAAKHG010044023.1 coordinate 10,921, forward strand.
GCCTGGAAAAGAACCGCAGGAGGACCCCCCTGCTGCCGGAGCCCACCGCCATGGACATGCTCTACGAGCAGCTCAAGGTGAACCTGGGTTCATGCTTGTTTGCCGAAGAGCTCGGCGATGAGGGCGGAACGTCACGGGTGAAGCAGCAGCTATTGCAAGAAAAAATGCTGGGAAATGTGTGCATAATGATTGAGCGTATTTACCCTCCTGACTTGATTATCGAGCCGTGTTTTCCCTCTCAAACACAATGGAATTTATTTAGCGAGCCCAAACCCTATTAGCAAACCAAATTAAAAAAAAAAAGAAGCTGAATGAGACGGCAGTTAACAGGCACGGCGACATTATTATTACATGCTACTAATATCCGTTAAAATCTCCTGCGCCACACCTCTCTCTCCAGGAGACGCTGTCCTTCCACAGGCACAGCATCCAGTGGACCCAGCCGGGTTTGTATGTCGGCATCCTGAAGCTCTGCAGCTCGGTGGAACAGATCAGGGTCCTGGTGCCGGAGAGGCTGCCCAATTTGCTCTGCCACACGCGGGTCAGACATAATGCCCACGTGTCCAGGTAAACCCAACACACACACATACGCACCACATCCCCGCTGACTGATTGAAAACACACAGGTCGCTCTGCGTATTTTATTGTTCCAGTCTGTTGGCAGCAAATTAATGAGTGCTTTGCGGTGCTGGCGCTCCTGAGAGCACGCAGGATCACTTTTGCCGCTTTCAGGCGCTGGTGAAAACCGACATTGCGGAGATGTGTGATGTTCCGCTCACACGCCGCCTTTCAGGAGAACGAAACATCAGTGCTTGTGGAAGGATGTGAGGTGGTAGAGCCTCTGGCAGTATAGCGGATGCTGTTTGGCAGCCGACGAGCAACTCTTGGACGCTGCTCTTTCCACACAAGCCGGCAGCAGCGTGGCCCCTGCTTCCTACTGCATTATTGTGCAAAAAAAAAAAAAAAAAATGGTGTTATGTAAGCGGATGTGAGACATCCAATCCTTCTGAATATGCTTTGGAAAATAATAAGGACGAACCAGTGAAATATGTATAAAAACTAGACAGCGTGGCAGCTCCTCAATAGTGATCTTGATCTTCCTGTTGCAGCCGGCTGCAATATAGGTCATAGCTCTCACCCCCTCCATACTATGATATCATTTTTTCGTATTATTTTTTTCCCAAGGATGGTCTTTTTAGGTAGTTTTTTTAATCACAGCGTTTCTGTTCAAGTGTTCAAAAGTAGTTTTTTTGATG
>CAAKHG010044024.1:0-16749 GCA_901007715.1 Dactylopterus volitans
AAAAATGCAGAGTACAGTGTAGAGGTAACAAACCAACCAACCACCTCCCTGGTGGAAGGACAGTAATAAATCAAATCAAATTTATTTATATATCGCGCCAAATCACAACAAAAGTTATCTCATGACACTTTACAAGAAGAGCAGGTTGAGACCGAACTCTTTAATTTACAGAGACCCAACAAATGCCCGAAGAGAATAGCCCTAAACCAGATACCAAGAATAAAGCTCAGCTTTATGTTGTGTTAGCAACTGCTCACATGTTAGGATCCACCCAAAGCAGTGATCTTGTCAATATGACATCATCTAAATATTTGAATGTTAAAACTGAAACATCTGAATTCTCTTGTCGCGAAGGCTGATCATTGCAAAGTCAAGTTAGACTTCATTTATAGTGTGTCTCTCACACCATGCTTTTGACATGGATGTCAATGTCAAAACACAATGAGCGTAGTGCAGATGCAGAGAGTAGAAGGGGGAATATAAGATGGACAAAAAAAGGTTACAAATACAGACACATAAACACATTTTAGCATACATGGCGAAATAAGGCAGTATTCCATGTTTTAGAGTCAGTGAATGGATGCTTCCTGAGGATGTGAGAGATCATGCGGGGATGTAACATGTCTTTTTTTACACTGCAGTGCAAGGACACGCAGAGCTTTGTGTGCAAGTTGCAGAAGTTTAAAATCATTTCAAGTTTTGACGGTGCAGAGATTTAAGTTTTTGATGCTAATGAGAGCAGTGTAAATGTGTCACATGGGTAAACAAGAGAATCAACCATATTGTATTGCAAATAAGAGAGTGTGTGCGCGTGTGTGTGTGTGTGTGTGTGTGTGTGTGTGTGTGTGTGTGTGTGTGTGTGTGTGTGTGTGTGTGTAAGTGTGTGTGTGTGTGTGTGTGTGTAAGTGTGTGTGTGTGTGTGTGTGTGTGTGTGTGTGTGTGTGTGTGTGTGTGTGTGTGTGTGTGTGTGTGTGTGTGTGTGTGTGTGTGTTTGTGTTGATAGTGATGAAGGAACATGGCAGCCAATGCCACAGTTAAGAGTCACTTATGAGTTTAACAATTGGAAAATTGATTATTTCCATTTTTCCATTTTAAAGAAGAAGAAGCATCACACCTTGTTTGTCAGTTAGATTACTTTATGATTTGACATTTTTGTTGTTAATATGAAAAATACAGATTTTTGGAAGATCTGTTTTTTAAATTCCCAATGTTTTTTTCCTTGAATTAAAATGGCATAAAATAACTTATACTTTCTCAAACATTATATTTGTGCGTCTTCTGCCATCCATTTTCTGTCTCTACTTTCTCATTCTTCTACCATTTACTTCTTGTCTCTCCTTCTGGGCTGTTTCTGCCATCACTGTCCTGTCTCTGCTTCCAGACTGTTTCTCTTATTGACTTCCTGTCTTTATTTCCTGATTTTCTCCACCAGTGACCAGGGGTGTAGAAGTACATGTATTTGCATCAAACTGTCATGGTATGGACATCATGGTTTGGTACATGCAGTCATGCAAGGAGCACATCTGAATGGGCAAAGTCATTCTCACACGGCACTACCCATACCCCTCTTTAGGTGGCAGTGTTCAATGAAATGAAACACAAGTGGTGGAAGACTAACTATGGTGAGTTTAGATGACCCAGATGAGCTGGAAGACCGTCTCTAAAATCAGCTGTGTGGGAAAACTTTGGTTTCCATATGGACTGTCACAGCTAGTTGAGAAACGCCATACAACAAAACATGTTGAACATGCTAATACATATTGGACGACATCACCCAGATGTGCCAATCATCAGACCTCAACATCAGAAAACAGGAATCCTAACAACTTCTCCCTGCCGTTTTTAAGAAGCCTCTACATGTGAAAGCAGATTTGACCAAAGACATTATAGAGACTGTTGACATTTACATCCAAAGGACCCCATTTTCAAGTATTTTAAAAGTGCTGGAGCCTCGTTACAGTGTTACAGTGTTCCATCTTGAGCACACGCTAGTCATTTACAGGGACATGATTGGCGACTGAGTTATGTGAGAGCGTGTTTTGAATATATCCTACTGTAAGTGCAAATTGAATATCCAAATACAGTAAGATATTTCATATTTTATTAATATTTAATAGCTTCAACATTCCATTTATGTTTGTACTTTTATAATGAGATAGAGGCTTTTCATTTTGTAGCTAATTGTAACCTATTTCCTTTCAAAATATGAGTATTTCTATGAATGACTTCCTTTCCTTACTTCCTCATTGTTTCTGCCATTAACTTCCTGTCTTTCCCAAGTTTTTCAATGATAGACTTCCAGTCTTTCCCTCCTTATTGTTTCTTTCATTGACATCCTGTCTTTTACTTTCTAAGTGTTTCTACCATTGATATTATTCATTCATTCATTCATTCATTCATTCATCGTCTTCCACTTATTCCGGTTACCGGGTCGCGTTCGCGCTGGAGCCGATCCCAGCTGGCAATGGGCGAACGGCGGGGTACACCCTGGACGAGACGCCAGCTCATCGCAGGGCCACATGAAGGACAGACAACCACTCACTCTTGCACGCACACCTACAGGCAATTTAGAGTAGCCAATTAACCTCAGCATGCTTTTGGAGGTGGGAGGAAGCCGGAGTAACCAGAGAGAACCCATGCGGACACGGGGGGAGCATGCAAACTCCACATAGAAAGACCCCAGGCTTGCTACGAGGCAATGGTGCTAACCACCGCACCATTGATATCTTCTCTGACTATTTCCTGCATTGACTTCTTGTTCCTTCCTCCTAGTGTCTTTTTTCTGTCTCTTCTCTTTCTGTTTCTATGATTGATTTCCTGTCTCTAGCTCCTGGCTATTTCCGCCATCAACTTTGTCTCTGCCTTCTTTACTCTGTCTGCCATTGACTTCCCCTCTCTGCTTCCTGACTGTTTCTGTCTTTCACTTCCTTCTCTGCTTCTTGGCAGTTTCGTCATTTGACCTCCTGTGTCTGCTTCCTGAATGTTTTGACCATTGACTTCCTCTCTCCGATTATTCACTATTTCTACCATTGTCTTATTTTTTTTATGGTTTTCTGACTGTTTCTACCATTGATGTTTTGTCTCTGCTTCTTGGCTGTCTTTCCAGATGTTGGCAGCAGCTGAGAGAGCTCGGAAACAGGCAGAGACAGAGAGAGATGAGCTATCTGAAGAACTGGCCAGTAACTCCTCTGGAAAGTGAGTCTTTGTTAAAAATCACGTTTATCCAGAGTGGCATGCTACAAAACCATTTTCACCTTTTTCTCCTTTGGCACCACAGCTAAAGGTGTTATGTTCTGTGTTTGTCTTCATTTTCATGAGCATGACATCTCTGAATACCTTTCATTCAGAGGGCAGATTTAACTTGATGGGCAATATAGGACAAGATGATGGTATAAAGCAGATATCATGGATGGGACATATTCATGCAAATCCAGGCAATAATTGTTGAGGAGTCAGCCGTGTCTGTGCTTGTGGATTTGTTAGGATGCTGTTTTTTTTGTGTCCTGCTGATTTCAGATGTAATGAATAAAGATTTTTTGAAGCTATCAAGACAAAAATATCATCTGCCCTCCACAGTTCTTCTAATATTTATTTTCCAACTTCTGTCCATTGTCCTTCGTTCTCTGCTCAGGTCACTGCTGTCTGACGAAAAGCACCGTTTGGAGACAAAGATCAGTCAGCTGGAGGAGGAGCTGGAGGAGGAGCAGGCCAACATGGAGAACCTCAATGAGCGGCTGAGAAAGAGTCAGCAGCTGGTGGGTGGATGAGAGACCGCAAAGACGCGAGAGCAAATGAATGCTACATCACTTTTGTGCTTCATACAAAGGATTTTAAAAATAATTAATACTTTGTCAATATTTTGTCAAAACTGAACCATGGTGCCAAGTCTGTGCCATCTGTCCTGTCACACCTGAAACTCTTCAACATTCTGAGCTGAGCTTCACGTGTTCAAACATAACAATTTTTCTGCTTCTGATATGTGTATTTATGTTCCATGATTCTCTTTTGCTCCTGATCTGGTTGGTTGCGTCTTCTTTCCTCTAATGGACTTTTGTATGAAACCTTTTTTCAATTTCATTTGGTTGGAAAGCTTGCCAGAATAGAGGCTCTGCATCCCCCTTCTTTATCGTGGACTAACATGACAAAGAAAAAACATGTACATTAACATGTCTGCTTAGCAACATCACCTCTCACGTCATTCAATTTTAGCTATCACTCATGTATTTGTTGGTGTCCAGGTGGAGCAGCTGGGGGCGGAGCTAGCAGCAGAGAGATCTTCCTCCCTGAACAGGGAGGGGTCTCGGCAGCAGCTGGACCGACAGAACCGAGAATTGAAGGCCAAACTGCAGGAGATGGAGGGTCAGGGTCGCTCTAAGCTCAAGTCCTCCATTGCTGCCCTGGAGACCAAACTGAGAGAAGCTGAGGAGCAGTTGGAGACAGAGAGCAGGTGATGATGCATGCTGGGAAAAGTAGTCCATATCACTAGCTAAACAATATGGAGATATACAAGCTCCAAGTGTCACATTCTACCTAATCAATTTGAAGTCAGAGGTGTTGCAGCAGAGGTCTTGATGGGTCACATGACCAGTAGATGAAAACAAAACAACCCGAGGGAGTTACATTGTCACATGATCACAACTGCATGATGTAGAAAGTGACTCATTAATGTCACAAGGTAGAAATCCCACATCCTTGAACAGAACATGTGATTGTTGGTGATTATGACTTTGGGATATCTGTTCAATCATGAAGTTCATTCTGACCTGAAAAACTTGTGATTTTGCACTTTAGAATAAATATGAGTTGAGTTAGGTTTTAGCATATGGTTCTAAAAAATAGAACCGAAGCATGAAAACACTCTGATGATTCCTGTTCTGGAGTCAGGTAGCATTTGAGGGCACCTGTGTGTAGGATGATGAAGTAGATTATAAATTAACATCAGTTTGTAAGAACCACACTGACTGAACTCTATCTTCTGGTTACACACTGTACGACTCCAAAATGGCAGTTTCTGATTGGCTTTGAACAATAACATCCTATTGTGTCCATTAGAGAGCGTCAAGTGAATGCCAAGAACCTGCGTCAGAAAGAGAAGAAACTGAAGGATTTAAGTGTCCAGATGGAAGATGAGAGGAAGCAGGCAAAGCAGTACAAAGACCAGGTGACCATGATTTGCTTTCAGAACTTCTGTTAGAGAATGGAGATCACAAACTCTGCCAGGGGTCGGTTCTGTTTCTATGGAATAATGGGAGAAGTGAGAAGTGTTTGGTAATGATGAGACTAATTTTCATAGACTAGCAAACTATGATGCTGTGTACTGAGATCTAAAAAAAATAATATGTGAAACCAGTGATGTTTGACGGTGACAATAACAGCAGTTCTACAGTATGACATTTAACTAACAGCATTCCCACAGAGGTGTTATACTTATATCAAAAAGAGTTAAAAAGTGACCGAAGGTAAAACTAGTTAGCCGTTGAAGTGTATTTAAAGAGAAAACAGCTGAATTTGCTATTTCCCCCTCCATATCAAACATTGCTTCTCTGATGCCATGGTGACAGTAATAGCACAATGACCCAACTATGCAGGCGGAGAAGAGCAACGTGCGGCTGAAGCAGCTGAAGCATCAGCTGGAGGAGGCAGAAGAGGAGGCGCAGCGCATGGCGGCCGCCCGCAGGAAGCTGCAGAGAGAGCTGGAGGAATCCAGCGAAGCCAATGACGCCCTAAGCAGAGAGGTGGCGTCTCTCAAAAGCAAACTGAGGTACAGACACTGAACTGAAAGTAATAACTCTCTTGTAAAGTGTTTAACAACCATTCTAAAAGCTTGCGCTCAGTGGCACTTGCCTGCAAAGCAAAATTATTTTCCTAGCTCCTAGTCTGCTGGTTAGCTCACATCTCCTCCTCCATGCTTCTTCTTCTAAGCTAGTGTCATCTCCTAAGCAAAGGTAATTGGACCTCTCTCATCCATGGAGCCTCCTCATTTTAGAACTGAGGAGGCCCTCTGGATGTCAGGCGAAATCTTCAAACAACCTAAAAGATATCCGGTTGACTTCGACTTCAGCACCTAGGACTTTCAGGACCTAGATAAATGAGAATCTACACAGACTGGCATTTTCTGCTTCTTCTTCTTTGTCACTCTTGTGTTTATGAAAATGACACCTGTTTGCATTCATCTGCAATTCCAAAGTTTCCTAATAGAAGAGGGATTTGTGATTCTAAATTCATGTCCTTTCTGTCCTCCTTTTGTGTCTCGTTTCACACTCAGACAATGGTGATCTGCAAATCGGTCCTTGGAGCTCTGGCAGGATACTGTTCTATGCCTCGTTCCCTTCTTACTCTCTGATTGCATTCTCATTCCTGCTGCCATTTCTTCTCATTCAAATTTAACCCTGCTTCCTGATTTCAGTTTTTATCTGGCTTTGTACCTCCTCCTCTGTTCATTGTCTCCTTCTGACCCTCTTCCTCCACTGCTTTCTCTTCCTCCTGATGTATGGGCTATTCCTAGGCGTGGCGGGGAGGTGGCCTTTGGCAGTCCTAGTCCTCGGAGCAGCAGCGGTGGTGGAAGCAGCATCAGGAGCTTGGCGCTCGGCGGGAGCGTCAGCCGTAGGAGCACCATCAAAGAGAACTCAGTGGAGCTGCAGGAGGAGGAGCCTCCTTCTCCATCTCCTCCTCCCAGCCCCCCTCCTCTGGAGGGGGACGTGGAGGAGTCTGCTTACCCCCCCGACAACTAGCATGACACTGTTTCACCCACATACGACTCGACAGAACAGCTTCACACACAATGTTACCATGGTGTTCCTATGTGATTGGCGTGTCACTCCCATCAAACATTCATTCAATATTTTAAAAAATGTCCTTTTGTTCTTTCAATTACAAACACTGACTATTAAACACCTTTCTGATATTTTATAGGGTAAACATTTAATCAAAAAACTTATCAACAGATTACACTAATCACCATACTACATCATGTGATCAGATCACCTGACTGTGTCACCGACGAGTTCATTAAGTGACAATTTAAGTAATTGGCTATGTAACCTGATTACATCACCTGACTACATAACCTGACTAGATCACCTGACTAGGTCACCTATTGTTATGTTGTTAGTGTTATTGTTATAAATATTTCCATTTAAAATGAAACTTCAATATAAAGAAATATGTTCTCAGAGTTCTTCTCTGTCACTACAAATCTTTATCTTTGACTTTTACTAACCTTTGCGTTTAATTTTTGATAGAACAGATAAGGGGAATAAACAGTTCTTTTTTTCATGGTTCAGTAACTTCCAGTTTAACTGGCTGGAGGAGTCCATGTTGTTATGGAGCTTCAGATATGATCATAAACCATGATTTTGTAGTTTATTATTAGTAGTAGTCTGAGCAAACTTTAGAACTGCATCAAGTGCTATTTAATGAGCTTCAATTATCCATACATAATCATCCGACACTCTATATTCATTGCAAATAGATAATGTGATTATTTGGAAATTGAAGAAATTGAAAATTGGAAATTGACTGTTGTAATGTCCATATCAAAATTCCTAAGAGAGATTGGAAGTTAATCTTACAGACAAACTAGTTAAGCGATATTAAACTACTAACAAACCCTGCTTGTCCTGTGTTCTCTTTCGCTTTTTGCAATAATTGAGTGTTGTCTCAAAAATAAATTAATAAATTCATCAATTAATTGTTTGATTGATAGATGAATACAATCGTTTATTTGTTTATTTGTACAATATTTCCTTTTTTCCTACAATTTATTTATCTATACAAGATTAACTACTTATTTAATATGTATTTCTTCAATAATTATATAGATTTATTTCTACTACTACGACAAACTGGATTAACCTGATACTCAAAAATAAATACAAAAGCAGCACCTTGACATCAATGGCGCGCTCTGACATTAAAGGGACAGTTCACTGAAAAAAAAAATACTGTGCCACTTGAAGGGTTGGTTAAATGTTTGAGAGCACAAAACACCTCTGGAGTGTCAAAAAGCATCGCAGCCAAAGCCGATGCAATTGAAGCAAACGACAACCTCTCATTCAAATGTGAAAAAAACAGCCCTTGTCCACACGTGTAGCGAGTGCCATTCCGTGTTCACATGACTGTGAATGAGACCATGAAGCTCAGGCTTCAGGCTCTGAACATGTTTAGGCATTAAAAACATGGTGGAAATGGTGCCGTTTCATGGTGAATTTGAATATCGCAGTGCATGGACACTTGAATGACAACACATGCTTTTGATCTTTTTTATCTGTTGTTGTTTTTTTCACATTTGAAGGAAGTGGTAAGAAGAGTAATATTTTTTGTTTTAATTTTTGGGTGAACTATCACTTTAATACAGCACTCTGGCAACAAAGCACCAATCTGACATCTTTGGAGCACTGACCATCAATGCAGCTCTCTCACCTCCGCCCACCTTGAGTGCGGTTCTGTTCGAGGTTTCATCCATTAAAGGGAGTTTTTTTCCCCCTCTCTCACCACTGTGGCCAAGTGTTTGCTCATAGAGCTGCTGTGTGAGAAACCAACCATTGTCGTCTGTCTGGAGACAAAAAGACAACATTACGTTGAATCTAACCCTTTAATGTTCGAAGTAAGTGGTGCCTCTGCGTTGCCCATGTGGATAGATGATGGTAATCCACACACACCACCACGCAATATGGACTTCCCAGCTATTTGGCTGCGTGGACTACAAAACCCGCCATGTTTGCTTTTGTCAACGGTCATGTGGGGCTAATATTCCCGGGGAAAGTGCGGCTATTTAGTTTTGGTGATTATTTGTTTTACATTATTTTTTTTACCTTTCGCTGCACGTGCCGTGAGCACGGCGTCCACAGACGTTCCGTGCGTCGCGCGCTTCGCTGACGTGCGTGAAGTTGCAGCTCTGCGCCGCAACCTGGCGTTGGTGATGACCGTGACGCAGTTAGCAGGTGGTGATGTTCAATCCTTCAGATTAGCGCTCGCGGGATTGTCCGAAGATGCAGATGATCCACCAGTCACAGTCTGAATGTCAACGAGACGCGCGCAACTTTGAGAGTCTCTCCAATGGACCAAAGTGGCTTTTACGCAGCGCGCGCGAAGCTGGTGGTTGGAGCCATAGAGGACCCTGATTTCCTCCTGTGAGCGGGATCGTGTGTGATGTTGATATTTAATCCGCGCTGATTACCGAGCAGATGCACCGGCGCGGCCTGCTCGCTCCACTCAGCCGCGATGATCGCGTCCTGAGCACGGAACTGAACTCGGGCCAGAACCATTTGTTCTTCCAGGTGCCAAAATGAGGAGAGCTGTCCTGAAAGAGGCCGCCAGACGCTTCCCCTGGCTGGCTAACGTCACTCTGTACGGCTGCTTGTTCGCAGGCGGTGACGTGGTCCATCAACTCATGGCTCAGAGGGAGCGCATGGACTGGAAACACACCCGCGATGTGGCCATTGTGGCCATCAGTTTCCATGGCAACTTTAATTACTTTTGGCTGCGTGCGCTGGAGCGGCGCTTCCCCGGGAAATCCGCCGGTATGGTTCTCCGCAAACTTCTGCTGGACCAGAGCTTCGCGTCGCCTCTGGCCACCAGCGTCTTCTACACGGGTGAGACGAACGCAGAGAGTCGCTGCTTGTCCTCCATCATCTCTCCAGCCATCTTTCTAACCAGCCCTCTCATCCGATGTCATCGAATCATCCATCTGATGACATAAACATACAAACACCCTATCTAAAGAGGAGCAGAGCGCTCAAGTCTGTCTCCTTATGACTTGAAGCTGTCAGCAAACACAGCACTGGCCCACGCGAGCTGTGGTTACGCATGTTTGTGGAGGTGTGCGTCTGACATCTGCTGTTCCCTGCAGGAGTGAGCGTGTTGGAGGGGAAGGAGGACGTGTTTGAAGACTGGCGAGAGAAGTTCTTCAACACCTGGAAGGTAAAAAAAAAAGGCCTCGAGGGGTCAAATGAAGGAAAGTCGCCTTCTCCTCTCACAGACGCGCGAGCTCACAACCAGATTAACCCAGATTAGCAACCTCTGCTGCGCCTGCGCAATCGTGATCGCTGGCACGGATAAACCAGTCAACTGTCTGTTTCAGGGATGTCACCGAGAGTTTGTGCGCGTGGACGATTAACTGCGATTCTACCGTTACCTGATATTAATGTTCAGGGCTACATTCATGTCACATACTTTACTCGAGTAGTGTAGCACTGCGTTACTCGATGAAACGTTACACGAGCACGCTCGTTTGAACATTTAAACTGATGATGGGGATGATGACGAGCAGAGGATCGTCATCATCCTCCTCCTCAGCAATATTAATCAGTGTTACATACAGTAGTAACATCAGTCCTGCCAGGGCATCAGACTCTTAGACTGGAAGTAGCTTCTGGACTTTTATTGTCGGAAATTCAGTCATCAAAGTTAAATATGAGACAAACCTTATTCTCTATGTGTGATTGACCCGCCAGTGTTTGCTTGCAGGACTGATCCATTCAGACTCTCATACATCTTTTTCTCACCTTCAGACTGGACTCATGTACTGGCCCTTCATGCAGGTATGAACACCGTTTACTGTCTCCTGGATGTTTGTCTCTGACTTCAGCGACAGAAGCTTAACCTCAATGTCACAACATTTCATTATAAAGCTGTGGAAAAAAAATACAAAGTGACCCCTCCACTGTATACAAGGTTTTTTGTTTTGTTTTTTTTTACGTGAGAAAATATGTTGTGAGACATTTTCATACATTTATTTCTAAGGGGAAAAAAATGGAATACTGCTGACTGCTGGTTTTTAAAATAACAATTAACAAAGATCCATTTGAGGGTTTGAATGTTAATGATTCCAGACGACAGTTAACATATTTATTTCATGTGATGACTGAATAAAGTTTTCAAAGACTAGCAGTCGGAGCTCATCAACAGTACAACGTTACACATGTAAACAACAAACGCACAGGTCTACAACTGCCGCACACCTGATGATTTAGTCTTGTAAAACTGTCATACAATCCTTCTATGAAATACAGAAGAACAAAGCACAAAATATCTGGATAATGAATGAACCAAATGAAATTAAAGGCATTTTTATGTAACTGCTTTATCTGTATTATCTCCATAAACTTTATAGTGTCTCAAATATTTCTAGGTCGCAACATAAAGACTCAATAAACTGCAAATACACATATTTAGTCAACACCTCATGAACATGTCACAAATTTAAATATGAAAAAACAAACTGAACTGATTTTTTTCACTATATATTCTTAAAGTGTCAATAGACTGTTTGTTTTCTGCTTCTGTTGTTTATGGTAAGTTTGTTTTTGGAGGTGGCAGCATTTTGTTGAGTGCACAAACATGTAGTTAACTGAGCTTTCCTGCCACCATCTGGTGTCAGATATACTTTGGTGATGTAATGTGATTATTCTATAGTCATAATGTAATGTCAACATTTACTTTACAATTTTTATTGCATTATGAAAAAAACACAATTTGCATTTTAAATTCACTCACCATAATTCCATTTACTATTTATAATGATATTAAACCTTATATAATATTTTTGATGTGAGTGATGATGAAAATAACATGTGGCAGAACATCATGTCTCCTCTTGATAACTCGTATTTAAACACTGAATATAAGTTAAAAAGAAATGAACTGTGGTACAAATTGGGAGCCAGCAAACACACAAATGTAAAACTAGTAAAGAATGAAGGAATAAACACTGTTGTACTGGAGTCAGTCATTTGGTCATTAGGGGGCTTTGATTTGTTTGGCTTATTTGGCTCGTTTGACACATTTGAAGCGTTTAACTTGTTTGGCACATTTGCCCTCTTAGACACACTTGAAACATTTGAATTTTTGACTTGTTTATATTGATTGACATGTTTAATGTTTAATATATTTGACATGTTTGACTTCTTTGAGCATCTAACACGGTGGAATCTTTGACATGTTTGACTCATTTGCCACTTTTATCTTGTATCACTTGTTTGACATGTTTGAATGTATGACATAATGCAATATGTTGGACACATTTGACACGTTTGAGTTATTCAGACTTTAGAAAGTTTGTTCCATCTTTTCACAGTTTCTGAATTTTGTCCTGATGCCGCCGTACTTGCGGACGGCGTTCATGGGGGGCTGCGCCTTCCTCTGGGCCACCTTCCTGTGCTTCTCACGGCAGAATGGTGACGGCACCGCTACCGTGGCTCTGGCCTTCATTATGGACCCTCGTAAAACTCTGGAGGAGATGCGAGAGGCTCGGATGACTCGACAGAAGCAGAAAACCCAGAGACAAAACTGATGTTGGTTCATCAGCATCTACGTATATGATGAATCAGCAGAAACAGCACAATGTTGAAATACACATGATAACAATAACACTAATAATAATGTATCTGATGGCATCATCCTGTCACGAAGGAGCTTTTTTAACTTAAAATATTTCAGTCATTTATGATTTTTGAACTGCGTCTGCTAGAGCTTGAAAAAAGATTAAGGAAATAACGTGAAATTAGAAAATACCATGAATCTTTGTGTGAATAACAGTTCAAAACGTCAGACAGGAAATAATTCAGAGAGCTGATTTTTATGTGAAAGTGAAGTTATGACACACAATTTCACAGATGTGATTATGCTGATCATCAATAAATTGACTGCAGACCTCCAAAGATCTGCCTCTTTGCCCCACCTTCTTTTGCCTCTGCGAATGAGCTTCCTCAATGATGTCATTGGGATAATTTCTACATGGCAGATTCCAAGTCAGTGATACTGCATACGTAGTCATCGTTCCCTCTATGAAAGCATCTGCAGTAGCTTCATCATTGCCATGGCGATTTTCATAGGAGTTTATGAACGGTTGTTTTTTGCTTTTTCATGTTCTCGTGGATCAACAACCTCTTGTCAACTTGAACCACTCTGTCACTCTCGTAACCATGATGACGAAGGTCACTTTACTTTACATTACTCCTGCTGCCAGAATAAATGCTCATTTAGGAAACAGGGCTGTGGGTTGCATTAGTGGGTTGCACCATAGGACTGACTGTAAGTGGATCGCTGAATTGAGTTGATTTAAGTGGATTAGCATGTAGGTTGTAGGAGTATAGCTAAACAACGAGCCATTTGGTCAACAACCACCGCCAGCGAGGCGTTTAATTGACAACCACCGGGAGCAATCAACAACAAAGTAGATATGTTGTTATACAGTTATGAAGCCGTGTTGGATGTTGCATGTTGGTTAATCAGGATCACATTAATCCCACTGAAAAGGACAAAGCTGACCGAGCATGATCTCTGACTTGTGACCCCGTCAGCAGGGAGTGAAGGCTGCTCTCAATGTCAACAGAAAATAGTTGAACCTGCTGCTTTATTGATGTGAAATAGCTGAATGTTGCGGAGCCATTTGCTTATTTTCATCATGTTGAAAATGTAAAAGTGAGAGAATTAATTTTTGATGTTTTTGTTTTTTTGCCAGAAGGCTGGTAATGTTGCTCCATTTGAATATGCTTGAATCACTCATCCTGCATAACACTGAAAGTTATAAAGTGATAACAGAACATGGTAAAAAAAAACTGATAAAACAAATTCATCAAGAATAAAATATATAGACAACATTCAATCAATAAAAATGTTCTTCCAGGATGAAGATTTGTTTTTTTTTACTTTTCACATCCCAACACTAGCATGATCACGTTTAATTTCCAACAGCACCAAAATGCAGCATCAGATCCAGAGCTGGTCCAGTATCCCTGGTCTGAGGTCTTTGGTGCTAGTGGTCCATTGTTGGTGGTCAGGTGTCATTGATCAGATATCTCGTCTATTGTCCCGGGCTCGATGTTTTTGGTCCAGTTTCGCTGATCCAAAGTCTCTGGTCCGGTGGACTGTGGACTGGTGTCGCTGGTCTGGTGTCAGTTGTCCATTCTAGGTTGTCCAGTGTTGCTGCTCTGGTGTTTCTGTTACTGGTCAAGTGTCATATATCCTGTGTCAGAAGGCCAGTGTAAGTGGTAAGTTGTCTTTGGTCAGGTGTTGTTGGTCCAGTGTTTTTGGTCCAGTTTCCCTGGTCCAGTGATAGTGGTCCATTGTTGTCGGTCCGATGTCTGTTGTCCGGCGTCACTGGTGCAATGTCTTTGGTCCAGTGTCCTTTGGCTTGTATCGCTTTCAAGGAACACATTGTCATTGATCCGATGTCGCTGGTCTAGTGTTACTGGTCCTGTGTTGCTCATCAGGTGTCAGTAGTCCAGTGTCACTGGAAAAAACATGTTGTTACAACATATGAAACAGAATCAAGTCCCAAAACAATATAAATTAGTGTAAACAAATAGTTTGAAATTAACCACTGAGCACAAAAATCGATATACATAAATTAACCCACCTGCCCCCAAGAAAAACTACACAGTAGGCAGGTGAATCCATGGCAATTGTCTTTTCATTTAATTTTGGTAAATCTATATATGTTCAGGAATACATCTATGTTTGAGTTAGATGGGTCAATCTGAGATTGATTTAAGTTTTTAGAAAAATCTCTGGAAGTGTTATTTATCTCTTCGGGGTAGGTTTTCCCAGCTGAGTCTTTTATTTGAGGAATTAGGCTGCGTCTGAAATGCCATACTAAACAGTATATACTCAAAAAGTATACTTAAGTTTGGCACACTTTTGAGTAAATGCATTAATCAATTATGCATTAATTCGAACGTACTACTCAGAGCGCACACAGCACTTCCTGCCGTTGGGAGGGAACATTGTTACCATGGTTGTTACCATGGTGACCACTCCTATCAACGCAGCTGCACACCACTCCGTCTACCTTAGCTACCAAACATCGCTGCATTGCATTGTGGGGAGTTTCTGCTTAGCTAGTGTCCATCAATCCATACTAATAAATTTCTCCAGCATGAGTATGGATAGTGCGCACTATTGTGTACATACTAATGTTTCAGACGCACTATTAGTCTTTATTCAGTTTTAGCTGGTTAGCTAAGAGTCTGTTATACATGTTGCTAGGTTCAATGTTTTCATCTGCTCATTAACAGAAGGCTTAAAGATCAAAGGTTAAAGGTTAACAAGATCTTTCTGCAGATATGAACGGACATCTTTTTGAAGAATATTCCATTTCTTTGCCTGGAGAGGCTCTTGGGCTGTTTTTGCAGTATGGTTTGGATCGTTAACCATCAGTTTTGTAGCACCTGTCTGAATGTGAGCGGAGTGTAGAACTATGCACTCCAGATTTCAACCTGCTCCTTCTGTCATGAGTCACATCATAATTAAACAGCAGCGGGACTCTTCCATTGGCAGCCATATACTGTATGTTCATGCTATAACACTGCCTCCACCATGTTTGACAGATATAATGAGCTGTTCCTTCAACTTCTCCAGCCTTTTCTCCACCGTTAGCCTGCCAAACGTTTATCTTTGTTTCATCTGTCAAGTGATTGATCCTCAGCTGGCGAGATTTTTTACGTTTTCTGGTCTAATTTGACCTTCTTGTTTTTGATGTTTAACAAGGTACAAACAAGCTTTGTACCGTCAGTGTTCTTATCTTGGCTGGATGTTGTGAACGACAGAATTCCGTGATTATCTACTTTAGTTGTCTTTTGTGGTCTTTCATGCCCTTTGGTGTTGCTGAGCTCATCAGTAAATTTTTACTTTTGCGAATGAACAAAACTCAATTTCCACACTAAAGTTTTTGCCATCTCTGATAGGTCTGTGTATTTTATTTTTCAATTGTTTATTTTACAGCGAGGATACATAATACATTGCCACTAAAAATTAGGAAATGTGTTGTAATGTGGTGACTAGCTTTGGCTTATTTGCTGTCCTTTTCCCTGACCAGGCTCTTAAGAAACTGTTGCCCTGCTTTTTAATTATGTCTAATGATGACCTGCTTCATCTTTGGACTTCATATTTGAATCAACTCAAGAACTTTTATATGATTAATTTTTCATGATATAACAAGGTAACAGGACACACACCCCTAAACATAAATTTGATTCTCAGTCAAACATCCAATTGATTTTAATAAGCTATAAATAAGTGACTGTTTATTAAAATGGATACAGCCCCTAAACAGTCATTTCAAATTTTTCATTCAATGTCTTGAATTAAATCTTAGAGTCAACATTTCAATCACATTCTCATTGTTTTATTTCAGTTCCATTATGATGGTGAACAGAGTTAAAAATCATTAAAATTGTGCCATTGTCCATGCACCTATGGAACTACCTTTATGTTTGCTCAGGTTTTGTGAAAAAACAACGTTACCACGCTGGACCAGGAAATGCCAAAAGTCAGTGTGGAAAGTTACGTTTGTTTTTTAAGAAATTGTTTTTATCCTCAATATTGCTGCTGATGCTTCTCACCAAGTGTTTAAACTTGAAACATGAAAAACTAACTGATTTTATTAATTTGAAATTATTACAATTGGTGTGGCAATGAATATAGTCATTGTGGAAATTGACAAATAATTTGATTTCTATTATAATCAAATATATTTCTTTGTTCATTATATTACAGTTTGATCATGTTTAATGACTCGATAATAAATAGTCAATGATTACATATACCATGTATCAATATACAGTATTTGGAATTTATTTACACTCTCCAACCACTTTATTAGGACGCATACTTATTGTCAAGTATTAAAATGCTGCTGTAGTCCATCTGCTTTAAGGTTTGATGTGTTTAAGGTACTCTTCTGCATACCTCGGTTGTACTGAGTGGTAAATTGAGTAACTGTTGCCTTGCGATCAGCTCTAACCAGTT
>CAAKHG010044026.1:0-16899 GCA_901007715.1 Dactylopterus volitans
CCTTCCTTTTGATGGGTGTTTCTGGTCTGCGGTGGTACAGAGCTAACAGGACCTACAGTTCTGGAGATGTTCTGACCCAGCCGTCTGGCCATCACATTTTGTCCCTTGTCAAAGTGGCTCAAATCCTGACACTCGCCCATCAACTTTGAGGACACAATATTCACTTGCTGCCTAATGTATCCCACCCACTCACAGGTGCCATGGCAACCAGATAATCAGTGCTATTATTGTCACCCGTCAGTGGTCATAATGTTATGGCTGAATAGTGTCTCTACCTCACCCCAAAGACATGCATTGTACACACATTAGTTTCGGTTGGCCCAATATGGCGGCGCGCTCGGTCGCAGCGGCTCACGACTATTCTAACTATTCTCACCTCGAAATTTCTTCCTATATTCATCATATAATAACAGCAAAGTTGCTTTACCTTTAAGGCTGGTCGGTGTAACTGTTAGCCATTAGCAACTGCGTCCTTGCATACAACAGCTGTGCCTCTCGGACGGTAATGAGATCAACCAGAGGGACTGTAGAGGTCATAGTAGAACCAAAAGTCTTTCCACCTCATGTGAAAACAAATCTTCCTTCCTCTCTTTCCCAGTCTTGTGTCTCTTCAAATATCCCAGTAATCCCAGAAGTTGCTGTTCCTCAGCAAAACTCCTTCAGTGTATTTCAGCTTTGTGAATGTGGCCGACCTTGGTACTAGTTCAGAATTAGTCTATGAAAACCACAGGGCAGAGATCATTGCCTTTTGTCGTGCTTATATTTAAACATAAAATTTCATGCAGAGAGTACAGGCTGCTTTTTTTTTTGCCATTCAAACCAATGATAAATGTGATGAATAGCCCTTCCAATCGAAGGAGCTGTGAAACGACAGAGGGGCTAATAAACGAGGTTGGTCTCAGTAAAAGAACACAATCGCTCTCGACGCCGTTTTGTTTTCAAGAGGAAACTTGTTGATAATTAATTGCAGCCTCTTGTGGCTGATGACGGGACACACCGCACTGCTGAGGCAAAGCCGCCGATAGTCGCTCCGGAAGGGATGAAGCTGTCGGAGCAAGCCAGGCTTCCACTGGCCTCCCTTCTTATGCCTAAATTCACTTTGTGAATTTTCCGCCTCCGCTCATCCAGGCAGTTTTTGGCTCGGGGGGGCCCTCCTGCTCGCTTTAGAGGAGGAAATATTTACGCCTTCTGTTAGTTGACTTTCTATTGTAATCAGAAGCCAGGGGTTGGTGTCAGGCGCGGGAGCATCAGCCCTGCTGATGGCAGGCTTTTTTTGGGCGTCGAGCCCAAATCTGAACAACTTCCATCCTCCCGCCGAAAGATGCGGCCTGACTTACAGCCCCTGCACACCGCTCGCTTTTAAAAAGGCCATCAGTCATGAGCTGCTAAATGTACCGCTCTGTATCTCCTGGCTTTAAAATTTGTACCCCGGCGCCGTGTTTACCATCTCTTCCAAGTCGCCCTGCTATTTCTGAGCAGATATCTGGGCGGCAGCTGCTCGCCGCGTGTTCTCTCTCAATCAGACGTCTGAAGGTCTCCGCGCATCCCGGCTGGAGGCTGGTCACCCACTGTTTTATGATCCTGTCGGAGCTCCGCCGAGCCCCCCGCCCCTCTCTGTCGCCCCGGCGCCAAAAGATGCCTGATCTGCTTTCAGCTGCGAGCTGCTGCGCGAGAGGTTTTGAGAGGCTCTCGGCTTTTTTTTTTCTTCTTCTTCTTCTTCTTTTTTTTTTTTTTTAATGAAAGAAATACAGTGAGCTGCGCGAAATGCAGTGTTGCACTCCCCCTTCTCTAAGAGACGCCGATAAATCACGACTGTGGCACATTACAGTTTCCACATTTGTCACTGCCTGTTGTCTCCCCCTTTCCCTCTGCTTGATGTCCTTTTGATTGAACAGTCTCTCGCAGCGCGTGGCCCCTCCGCACTCTGATCCATCGTGCCAGTCGCAGCCCGTGCAAAAGCTCACTCGGCATCCCAATAAGCATCGACATCCCATTATCCGTCCATGGTAATAATATAAACCGCATCATGGGCCCATCGGGATGATAAAGTGGCCCTGCCTCTCTGCGTGTCGTACTGCGAGAGCCGCACCGGCTTTTATATTGAATTTGGCCTGACGCGCGCGTTCAAGCTGGTGTTTATGAGTGGCAAATTGCTGTTTGATATCCAAATAATATCAGGGGTGGAGAGGGAGGAAGAGGAGGGGGGGGGCCCTATCCTGAGGTACGGGAGCTCTGCGAAAATTGCGGAGCCTCCCGCCCCTCAGCTCCTCTCCCTCCCGCCATGATGGATTGGTTTTAATATCGAGTAAAAACAAAGATGTGCGGTGATTAAAGGGAGAAAGAGGGAAAGCGGGAGTTCTTCAAATCCATTTTCTTGCTTTGACGCGGCACCCGTTTCTTCCCCCGATAGAGGTCAGATGTGTTTACGATATATCTGCCGCCTTTCGGAGGCGTTTTTTTTTTTTTTTTTTTGAGTTGTCAAGTTTTTGATTTGCAAAAATAGAAAATAATGGTCCACCTTTTGAGGACGGCGGATTTGTCATGTTTTAACGAGGGTTTCCCAACCAAGTTTTTATCGGCTGTGATCCTAATCGGACTCTTTGATGACGGTATCTGTCGACACATTGGCCGATACTTGCATAGCATCCGAAAACGGAGCGTTTATTTCATACGCGCCAGGCACAATAACAAGTGGCAGCTTAGCCGAATGACATCTACACATCTACAGAAACATAACTACTTTCTGCCACCGGTGACCACGCAGTTACCAGCCATCTCACGCTATGTTTTTCACGACTAAAAAGGCGCGGAATGTCGCACTGTTGGTTCTTGTGAAAGAGCCGCGACAGATCAGAGCACGTCGAGCGCCACTGAAGGGAGGATCTTTATCGACTTTTATTTCAGACGTTCCTTAAATCCCTAAAATACGCCCGGGTCGGCCCCGGTACTGACCCCTTTCGGGACAACTCCACCCTCGTGGTTATCGAGGCTTTTGTTTATGTCCCCCTAATGAGAAAAGAACCCCCACTACTCACTTCAGAAATATGCAGGCCTTGTAGCAGTCTGAACGCGCGACGGTGCAACGTAAAAAAAAAAAAAAAAGCCTTTTTGGATTTCCTTTAATGGTTTTCCAATAATGTGGCAAGGCAAGGTCACTTTGGAAACCTATAATGAGTGGACTTGTATGCTTTTTATCTTAATGAAGCAAAGTCAGTCTTCCCACACTGCGCTTTCACTTTTGTGGCTGCTTTTTTTTTTTTTTTTTTTTTTTTAACAACATGACTGTAAGTGTTTGACAGCTGTAAGGATTTTTTTTTTTTTTTTTTTTTTTAATTGGCTGTCCGACCTTGCAGTCCAAGGCAGTGAAAGCTCCCACCATTAGAGGGCAATGTTGCGCCTTAAACGGCAGGCATGGAGTAGTTAGGGGAGTGGACGAGGCAGAGAGAAATGTGCCTCCTTTTGCATTGTCTCCACTGTGATCACTCCATTTGAACTCTCTTGTCTTCACGGGGGAGCCAGTGGTTTCTTTTCATATGTGCAACGTTATCAGGGCGACAGCTGGTCTTTGGAGAAAAGGCCAAGTTTTGTTCTTGTCCCCGTGACCTCTGTTTTTGTTGGTCTCCAAATGCTGCTTGGCATGACGCAGGCAGGAGTAACATGCTCACACGTGTTCCATTTTCCTGTCATATATTCCTGGGTGCCTGCTCCTCACCCCAACCACATGCCCAAACCCCTACCTTTAGTCTTCTACCTCACACATTCTCCACAAAGCCTCATTCCATGACTTTGAGGCACTGAAAGGCACAAGACGATGCTTCACCGATGGGAGGGGGGGGAAAAAAAAAACAGAAAAACAATGGCATCACACCAGTCATGTAATTTTTTGTTCTTTCTCGTGGTTGCTCTTTTAAGAGAAAACTGGTTTTCAAAGTGAAGATTCCCACACGGTTCAAACTTTGCGGGAATTAATTTGTGGCGGCAGCAACGTTCATCCTGTATATCAAGTATTATTTTTTTGTTCTCTAAAACGAACAATCGGTTGCCAAATTGAAGCCGTCGGTGCCGCAACAAAGCCGTTGTTGAAGCCCCCCCCGCCCCCCTCCGCCCCTCCACTTCTCCAATATTTGCCTCGCTCTCCAAAAGGGAGGCAGAGGCTGCAGCAAGGTTGGTTCAACTGAAGAACAAATTCTCTCTCGGCTCGGCTGTATTTGTTGCCGTGTGCTACCCACAGTGTTTTCGAGTCTACCACGAATGGTTGCACACATGATTCATATCTATTCAAGCGTGTCCGTTCAGCTGTCACATAGGAGGAAGCTTTGCCCTTTTCTCCAGCGTTTAGGAGAAAGGTGAGATCGCCCAGCCTTCATGTCGGCTCTTTATTTCAAAAGAGACCATCACGGAGTCAATTATGCTTGCGCATGTTGATATTTATCTTATTTCGTGTCTCCGCCCGAATACAAGCAAACGGTGGTGTTGGGAGAGGCCCGTCGAGCTCACGCCGCATTTAATGGGGCGGAAACGCCGATACGAAACGAGGTAAAGGGTAAACAAGTGAACTTGACTTGGCAGAGGCTGTGTTTGGACTCTCATCGGGCCGCTGTGACCTCCAAAGCGAGGGACTGACTGAGACGGCGCTTTGTCAAACACACTCGCCCACGCGCACACACTCATCGTGTTCTGCTAACACACACAGCCAACCAGGCTCAGATTAGCCGAAGCAGACCGCTGACCACGCTGGTCCGGTGACCCCCGCCCCCAACCCCCTCGCTGGTGGTGCGACCCTCCCCATAACGCGAGAGGTTCGACAGGAATATATAACTGTTTCTTAAATTTGTGAGTAATGAAAAACGCCGTAGATTGAGCGCATTGCAGGTGTTATCACTGACGGCGGCAAACGGCGCCGCCTCGCCCGATTTGAAAAATGCGGCTCCGGTCAGAACTGGCCATAATTATGGCGCCTCTCCGTAAATCAGCACCTTTAAAGCGGAGTGCCCTTTGGAACTTTCTCCGCGGCAGGCGATGTAAATATGACGCGGGGTAAACGTTCCTGTTCTCTCAGTGTCAAGCCTGTTTCGGGGCTCATATTGTGTATGACACGCGGCCCCATTTGCTTTTGTATTACTGTGTTTCTCATGCTTGAATGATTGGCTTTGTAGATAGCGCAGTCAGTCTTTGAAGGTCTGCCTGCCATTCAACGTTCAGCCTCTTTCAGCGTTTCTCTAGGACGGGGATTTGCGATGCTCGAGGCTGGAGGACTGCCTGTGCTCATTCATTTCACTCCTCGTGCGGACGGACGATCGGAAAACAATTTCTTAAAATCCCCGTCAGCCTTAAAGATATAGGCTGGAAGTATTCCCCATTTCTGTAACTGTCAACAAAATTCCACGAAGAGGCTGAATCTAACGGGATCCCGGCCGGGGTGCCGACGCGCCACGGCCACAGTCCTCTGATGTCCGGAATTAAAAGGGCGTTGGCGAGCGCCACTGTCACACAGAGCGGCCCGTTCCCCCATGTCCGCGAGCATGTACTTCCTTTTGCCGCTCTTAATCCGTCGCTGAAAATCGCTCCCAAAAAATGGCACCGTTTAATTCTGTTTGAGTCACAGGCAGAAACTTATGCATCCCCCTGTGGAAAAAGCAGCAGTCTACAAGAACACAGCGGCTGTAACCCAAAAGATTACCTGCAAACATCTGTAATAGTTTTGGAGAAATGTTGAGGAACAAGAAATGGGGAGCTTTTCTGACAGGTAAATGCACTGATCAGCCTCGACAGTGTGGCCGCTGACAGGTGACGTGAACAACGCTGATTATCTGGTGACAACGGCACCTGTCAGCGGGTGGGACATGTTAGGCAGCAAGTGAACATTTTGTCCTCAAAGTTGATGGGTTAGAAGTGGGGGAAAATGGTCGAGCGTGAGGGTTTGAGCCACTTTGAAATGAGCCAAGTTGTCATGACTAGATGGTCGGGTCAGAGCTCTTGTGGGGTGTTCCTGATCTGCAGCGGTCAGGACCTTTTGAAAAATCATCCCAGGAAGGAAAAGCAGTGAACCAGCGACAGGGTCATGGAGGCCAAGGCTCACTGATGCAGGTGGGGAGTGAAGGCTGGCCCGTGTGGTCTGATCTAACAGACCAGCTACTGGAGCTCAAACTGCTGAAACAGTTGCTGCTGTTTCTGATAGAAAAGAGTCAGAACACACAGTCATGGCAGTTTGTTGTGTGTGGGACCAGTTAGGGTACCCATGCTGACCCCTGCCCACTGCTGGAAGCACCAACAATGGACACGTGAGCATCACAACTGGACCACCGGACAATGGAAGAAGGCGGCCTGGTCTGGTGGATCATGTTTTCCTTCACATCCAGTGGATGGCCGGGTGTGTGTGTGTCGCTTACCTGGGAAACACATGACACCAGGATGCATTATGGAAAGCAGGCGAGCCAGCAGACGCAGAGTGATGCCTTCGGGAAATGTTCTGCTTGGGAACCTTGGGTCCTGCCATTCATGTGGATGTTCCTCTCACACGTAGCAGCTACCTAAGCATTGTAGCAGACCATCTCCACACGTCCTTTCATGGAAACAGTATTCCCCGATGGCATTGGCCTCTTTCAGCAGGATAATGCTCCCTGCCACAAAGCAACAATGCTTCAGGAACGTTTGAGGAACACAACAACCAGTTCAAGGTGTTGACTCGACCTCCAGATTCCCCAGATCTCAATCCAGTACAGCATCTGTGGGATGTGCTGGACAAGCAAGTCCGATCCGTGGAGGCTCCACCTCACAACTCTCAGGACTTAAAGGATCTGCTGCTGACATCTTGGTACCAGATACCACAGCACACCTTCAGAGGCCTGATGGAGTCCAGACCTGCATGGGTCAGGGCTGTTTTGGCAGCAAAAGGGGCACCTATGCAATATTAGGCAGGTGGTCGTAATGTTATGGCTGATCGGTGAGTTTACCAGTCTACACAAAATAGTGAAGTCATAGAGACACCGAGACACAGACTAAGCTTTGCGGACTTTAAGCATCCCATGAGGTTTGTTTTTAGCGGGATAAGGAATAACGTCCTTATGCAATCGTATATCGAATTGTGCTCTCGTATTTTCATCAGCCCAAAACGGCCCCGAGAGGTGTTGCTTGTATCCCCTTGTTTTGCACCGCTAAGTGCTCAGCGAAAGGATCAGCGGTGAAAGACGAGCGCATATTGAATGTTGTTATGTTTTGTCTACAGTTTCTCTATTTTCTTCTGGAAGACATGGGACTTCCTATGAAACCCCTCTGCGCACAAAAAAAGCTGCGTGATTGATGGACAAAGGAGCTGCTATGGCAGCAAAGACATGCTTTCAGCTTACCTCTGCGCTTAATTCATTCTCCCAACTGGCATGCCACTCTAAGAGATATACACTTCAATTATACATGGGGACGGCGGGGGCGAAGCCTGCGCCGCTTTGCCTGAAAACTGATCAATATTTCAGCTCCAAGGAGACCAAACATGTAGTGGAGCAGCTGCTGCTTAACAGCTTTACACGGCGGAGTGGCACACGTAATACACAGCCATACACTGTAACTGCGTGCGTGTGTGTGTGTGTGTGGGTCCGTGCGCGCGCTTGTGTGTGTGTGCTTGTGTGTAATCGAGGGAATTCAAGGAACCACAAGAGCTACTCCCAAAGTGACAGTAGGCAAAGTTGAGAGATGCGAGGAGGTGTTAGGTGTGTGTGTGTGTGTGTGTTTGGCTCTTTCTCTTTCACAGTTGGTGGTGTGTAAACCGCAGTTGTACAGTGTTTCCATCACTTCAGGGGACATTATAGAGACGCATACGCACATTTATTTCCTGAAGATTCACCCTCACCCGAGTCTATCCGTACCTTTCCCTCCTCACCCTGAAATCCAGTGATTTTCGTGATAGGACTTGCGTTTCGTCTCCAAATGGGAGATGAGTCCCCACAATGTGACAGTAAAAAAAAAAAAAAAAAAAAAAGATTTATACCGCCACGATATGAATAATATCAGGATAGACACAAACAGCAGCATAAACAGAGGGAACATGTCTCTATATTTCTGCTGGAGACTCCCTGGGGTCTGCTGCAGTGCCTGTGTGTGAGGTAGAGGTTGGACGAGAGATGCCGAGAGAGAGAGAGAGAGGCAGAGACGGGCATTATCCTGTCTCGTGCTTTATTGTTTCAGCCTTTCACATGCCTATTCCAACTATATCTTTTTTTTTTTTTTTCTTCATCTGAAATATGGCAGGGTTCATCCAGCCCTTTTCACTGTTGCACTCCGCTTCATTGTGATGCATCTCCGGCGTTCGCACGCAGGGCCCGGCAGATTGTTTGTGAGGCATTTCCGACCGGATTTACAAAATGTCAGGAGACTAATAGTTACCTGGGCGACAAACCCACCGCGAGCGCCGAGATCTGTCGAGGGCAAAGCTGCGGGATCTTTGGGGGGGGGGGGGTTTCTTGGAGTTGAATGCAACAAGACAGTGAACACCGGAGGCTCCGAAGCTAACAAGGAGGAACGGGGACTCTGGGAAATGGTTATGGGAAATGTGCTGATTAGAAGGTTCTCATTGTGTGCACACTTGGTAATAGCGGTTGGAGCACGTTTTGATGCCAACAATGGGTTTGGGTTTTCCATTGAAGTAGGGTGGCTTCAAGTGAAATGTCAGTCACAGGGCTGTGCTCTCGCCTCGTTAATTTCCCACCAGCATCGGCTGGATGTAGCTGTGATCTGGGGCATGTAGACAGAGTCGGCACCCGCGCTGCTTTCAAGACCTTTCAGTTTTTGTTTTTTCGTTCTTTCTTTTTTGTTAACCCTAAGCTATTTTGGAGCCGTAATCCATCAGTGTCATGGCGCATTCGAACCTAGATTTTGCTCGTTTCTGCAGCAGTCGATTATTCCAATCAAAAGGAATCTTCACCTGTTCATCACTCGGCCCACAAAAAGGCAGAGGACAATAACGATTGCTGTGGGCTTCGCAGGCCTTGTAGCGTCTCACCGATCCAAACTGAAACTGTTCAACCCATTTTCTCAAAAGAGGAAAAACAAAACAAAATGGTGAATTCTCAAAACCTGGAACCAGCAGGTGTTTATCATCTCAGTTGTCTAATCAATTTTTGCGGATTTAGTTTCCAATGCAGTTTGACAAAGAGTTTTATGCGATTGGGCACCGAGGATGACGAGTGCGGTCTCCATCACCAGATGACCTGCGGGCGTGTTATCCTGCAGGTGGAGGATGTTACCTGACCACTGCGACCCGGCTTGACCTCGACTTCACTATCTTGAACATATTGAAGGACTGACTGCCATAAAAAAAAAATCGCACATTACATATTGATGCTCATCAGATCACCAATTTTGACTCCTTGAGCAAAGATTGAATTGGTTGAGCACACAATGCTTACTCGTTATTAATTACTGTTATCAGTCAAGCTACTTATCTTTGGGCCAGCTAAGTTGTAGGGGTTTTTTTTGTTTGTTTTTACCCAGAAGGTCATATTTTTATCCATATAGTTTGATTGTATGTCAGCAGGATCTTAAACAAACTACCTTCCTTACATTCGTGAGACTTGTCAGAGGCGTGCAGCATGGACCATAAAGGGGCCTTTTACATTTTGGGGCACATCCATTCATCATGGCGAAATGCATTCATTTATTTTTTGCTACATTGGCCTTGGCGGACGTCCACCATCTCTGATCGCCCCGCGATTTTACCAAACCCAACGCTGCGTTTCGCTGCTTCGCAATTTCGCCGTTTTACCGACCGGCAACAAAAGGCGCCGGTGTTCTCTGTCGACCCGAGAGGCCCTAAGTTATAGCCACAATGCCAAAGAGTGGCTCGTAATAAAAAAAGTGAATTATGTGAGGAACGCAGACGACTCTGTGGCTTAGGTGTGTAATGGATGCTGCTGCAGTCTAGAGGGATGGGCAGCGGTGATACTGGTCGTAGATCCGCCGCTGTGACATCAAGGTTGCCGCCAACAAGAACAGTTCAGTTGAGTTCAGTAAGCTGGAGCTCTGCGTTTCCACCCCCTGGCCATACCCTTGCGTGGTCGGTATCTGCCGTGCGGCGACGGTCGCGTCCGTCCGCCGCCGCGTGAGGCGCGACGTCGCGTCAAACACGGCGCCAAAGAAGAACACGGCACAGTCGACAAAGGGCCACAGGGGAGGGCGAGCGACGGGGAGCCGACGTTCCTTCACAGGAAACGCTGGGGTCTTTACACTCGGAATCGATGAGATGTTTCAGTGCGGCGCCTTTCTGTTTGTCCACCAAATGTACGGCGCTCAAACGACCTGCGCTGCTGGGTGGAAACGGCCCGACCGTGGACGCCGAGCCTGTGTGGCTATGCAGACTTCCGGCTGGACCCTGTTCAGGCGAAGAGCAGCAGTGGTTGGTTGGAGACGAGGAACTTTCTGCAGTTGGTACGAGAGACATTTGGCTTTTTATGTGACATTTTCTTTGCTTTTGGATTTGCCCAAGGAAATAAATAAGTAAGACCCCACAATTGAGAGCGCAGGGACACACTTTTTTCACTCCAATTATTATCCATCTATTTAATTCGTATCTTTTCCTTTTGCTGTGGTGGCTGATGCAGTCTTTGGAGAAACTTTTACACAAGAAACAATTACAAAATATTAGTTGTGACACACAAAAACCTTTACTCTCAAATTGCATACGGCAACTTCAACATAGACTCTTGCTCTGTGACAAGAGCAAGAAACAATCTATGCTGATTTTAAAGGTCTGTGAATACCCGCAAGCCTCCACTAAAGCCTGCCAGTGTAGAAAGTGAATGGAAATGGAAACGTGTGTGTTTTAATGTCGGAGTTTTCCAGCCACAACGTATCTTTTCTACGTGTCCGTGCCGCTAATTATCGTCGGCGCCTCCACCGGTTATCGTCTGGCTGTCGTCTGATATTTTCATTTCAATGGGGAGCCTTCTGGTCAAAAAGACAACAAAAGGAAAAAAAAAAAAAAAGATGCATCTGAAGTTTTTCACTTCCATGGAAGCGCGAGGAAACCGAGGCTCAGTCGTGCGGAGTGTGTTCCGGCCGGGCACAGTCACCCACAAAGAAAATTAAAGTCTTGTCATTTTTAAATAGCTCGCAAGTTGCTGAATTATGTTCATCCTAAAATAGTTTAGAATATGGTGATTTAGGAAAAAGAAAAAAAAAAAAAAAAGAATGGAATTACTGCTCCATGAAAGTCTTTGCTGAATAGAAATCACATCGCTGTCATCATCATTCCTGGGAGAGATTCCACATAATTGGGCTGTTTCTCCAGTAATTGCTGCAGTCATCTTATCTTTGGCTGATAGATCAGCTTCTCCCTCTCCTCCACCTGTTCGTTTTTTTTTTTTTCTTCTCGGTTTTGTCTGCATGGCATAAACTTTCATATCAAAACACCTTTTTTTAATTTTTTTTTATTTTTCTCCCCTTCCTTCAGCCACCTCAAGGGACATCGCATTCACTGCCTCGTGTTGTTTTCTTGTACCAGTCGCTCAGGTGACAGAACAGAACGCCGTCTCTGCCTTGAGCTTCTCAATCTGCTCGTTCTTCTCTCCACTTCAGAGTTCCGCCTCATCCACTTCTTCATCCCGGATCTCCCCCAAAAAAAAAAAAAAAATACAGGCTTCCTGTTTGCTAACGGTTAGATGTGACATTTGTGGAAGGATCCAGATTTACGATAATTAGCGGTGAGAATTAAATAATGAGACACTTGGGGAAGAATATGGAGTGCAAGTCTAAACTGCTTCAGCCTGAATGTTCCCCTGAAGTCTAACCTGGGACCAGACTAGACGGATAATTAAGTTTCACGTCAGACACCCTGTTTATCTTAAATGCTTATCGTGCGGGATCTGGCCATCGATAAGTAGTCGCTGATACATGAACATCTACGCTGTTGACATCGGTTTCATTTCGACAAAAAGGTGTTTTGTGAATTTAGCAGCTCTTAAGCAGGTTAAATTGCAGATTCAAGAATCGTTCTGTCTTAAGCCGCTTTCCCATTGGCTGAAAAACCCGCTCAAACACGCCAACCACGGGCTCCTGTTGGCAGCGCGAATCACTCGGGTGAAATGACTCTGCAGTGGATTCCGTGTTTTTTTATCGGCTCACCTCCGGTCGCGCTGCAGTGGGAACGCCACACCCAGGTTAACGCACAAATTCGCGGTGTAACGTCGGCGTAATGTGCCGATGTCGCGATGGTAACTCGGGGCGACACTGGGGACATTGCTGGTTTCGGGTTTTAACGGTTGTAAGACAGCGCGGCGCCGCCCTCTCTTTGCCATCTCAGCCGCAAACTCCATCCCGCCTTCGTCCCGGCGATGAAGTCGTCAACGTGACGTCAACAGAAAAAAAAGAAGAAGAAGAAAAAAACCAGTCTCGCGTTTGCTAGCAGTGGGAAAGGAGTTTACCTGCGTCTAAAAACCATGTGGCTTTAAAACGGTAGATTTAGTGTGAGGGCATGACGCAGCCAGTTTGACTGTGTGTGGACGGAACCCCAAATTCGGTCTGATCCGGGTTTAATCTGCACTTGATCTCCATGAGTTTTTCCGATCTCACGCTGAACACCACCACCTGCCTTCTCATTCCTACCCCCCCCCCGATCAGCTATGCATCACAGCGCCGCTGCCAGCGCTGACGTCTTCCTCTGCAGTCACATTATTGGCCATAACGACGTCTGGGGCCTCCATCTCTGTCATTTCCTCCGCCTGTCGATCATCCGCGCAGCCATCTATCATCTTTCCTCCGCTGGTCGCAGTCATGGAATTTTCACACCAAACGGGGACATGTGGCCCTGGCACCTGCTCGCTCCGTGCCCGCGAAACGTCTTCATGCTTCCTGTCCTCCTGCTTGTTCTTCTTTTGTTTCACTGCATATGCTAAATGCCCGCGAATGCTCCACGCTGCCAAGAACGCCGCAGCCAAGAACCCCCCTTTCTGCGTGTGCACGCTCGCTTAGCTTTTGTAGGAATTCATCAGTGTAACACTGACATATGGCGCACGGCGAATGCGGCCGCGGTGAAGATTGCAGGTGTGTACTTTTTTACATATTCCACTGCCAGCGCGATTGCACATTCATGTTGTGTTGTTCTTCTCTCGCCTCACAAAGATTTATGCGTTGCGTGGACGGCTGGCGAAGGGAGGCGCGCGGGAATGCCGAGTCCCAGGTAGTTAGAATCGGTGCTCGCGGCCGGCTAGTGGGCTAAATGGAAATGCTGTATTTGCTTTTCTTTTGCGAATCCTCGAGGGGGTTTTTGAAAACGGGAGGTGGGGGGGCTGTTACACACAGTTGCGCCGGACCACTCCATGCAGAACCGCTGCTCATTTGCGGCCTCTTTGTGTTCTGTAATCCCCGTGACTCCTCCGTGCTCGCCCAGTTGTCCATAAGCCAAGCGTTTATGGCCACCTCGAGAGGGCAAGAGGAATTGGCTTCGTCCGGCATTCTCTGACGGGGCCGCGGGAGCCTCATGATCGCTTGTTCAGGGCCGACGTGAGACCGCCGCCGTTGAGAAGCTGCCCGGGTGTCGCCCGCTGAAACCCCCCCGATCGGTTTCGTTCCACAAGTTTCCCATTCGGTTCAGCGTCTATTCGGTTACAGGATTTTTTTTTTTTTTTTTCACAAAAATGCGGCAAATTATTCTCAAAGTAATGGCGTGATTTGTACAAAGATCCCTCTGTGCGTGTTGAGGATGGACCCCCAAAACATAGTGGCAGTTGCGGGCAGTAGATTCTGGGGTAGGGGTGTAACGGTTTTGAACCGAACCGCTTAACGGCGGTTCAGAGGAGTTCGGTTTAGTGACTCGTTTTCTCATCTTGAACCGCGGTTTGGTCGCGCATGTCAAAATTACGAGGAGCACTTGAACGCAGCATATCACACGTGTTAATGGCGGACAAACCTGAACTAGCAGAACCCTCCAGTGGCTCTTCGGTCATCTGTTTGGAGCCATTTTGGATTTCCAGTTGAGACCACAGAGGCTGGCGGCCGCGTTGTTATCAAGACGCAAGTTATTTGTCGTTTGTGTTCAGCGAAACCGTCTGTGGGAGCGAGGGGGTAACGCCTCAAACGTGCTAGTGTGTATGAAGAGACATCACGCCGACAGAGACCTCACTCGGCCCGGCGCAGCAGCGCCGAGCCCACGACAACAGCCAGATCTTCACCAAGCCTTCAAAATGAAACTTGGTCCGAAATCAGAGCGAGCAAAAGCAATTACCAACGCTGTTGGGGTTTTCATGGCGTTGGACATGCGTCCCTTTTCTGTTGTTGAAAACCACCGATTCAAGTGAATGCTAAATGTCCGAACTGAACCCAAGTTTGAACCAAACCGCAACTTAAAAACCGAAAGTTGGCGTGAACCGCAGGTATGGTGAACCGTTACACCCCTATTCTGGGGTGCCATAGCAGTCTCCACACAGAGTGGAGCACAAGCACAAAAAATACAGTTTTTAAGTTTCCGGAGAGTGAGCAGGAAGTGAGAGGTCAGCTAATGCAGCAGCTCAGCTTTGGCCTTTTGACCAAAAGAAAGAAAGTGACAAGATATTAAATGAAGGCAATGGAAAGTTATGCCTGTGTTTCTTTTACATTTGGCCACAGTTTTTCCAATATTATGAAAAAGCAGATAATGTAAACGCTGCCAGCCGGTTGTAGATCTGCATTACCTGGCGCCCCCTACAGGTGGGCATTTGTGTTGTGTCTCGTCTGAAAATGCTCTGCGTTTGTTTTTTTTTCCCCTTCATTTGCATCCGGGCTTTGCGTGCATTTTTGTTTTTTTGCTGCCTTTCTATATTTGCTGTTAAAGCATTTGTTTCAGCTTCATTCAGCAAGTTTTTTTTGTCTTGTGCATTTGCAGCACATTTCCCCTTGTTTCATCTTTGTACTTTTTGTTTGTGTTTTTGAATTTGCAGCAGGCTCCGTTTGATGGAAGTGTTTTGGGCCGCTGCAGCGCGTTTGTAGAATTGTAAGTGGCTAACGTGCAGCCTCCTCAGCAAACGCTATTCGTTCTTTTCTTTAAACTGATTGGGATCTACTAATTGTAAGTCAGACTGTCTTCCCAGAATACATATTTCGCTGCAAAAGACAACCACGAATCCCCCCAAAAACGACTTAACTATGGGTCAGATCTGAGACCTGAGATGGTGCAGGAGGTTTACTTGGCGTAATGTCCCGGCATAGTAAACTTCCCGAATCGAAGGAATATTGACGTCCAATATTTGTCAGGTTCAGACCAAATCCACTGAAGCCAGTCGGTTTAGTTTACATCTAAAACTTCTCTGAGTCGCATGTGGGATAATGTGAGTCCAAAAAAAAAAAAAAAACGCTTTCAGAAGTCCCTCTGTTTTTTCCTTTTTTTTTTTTGATTTCTTCCAGCAGAGCGTCGCGTCCCATAAAACTGCACCGTCACACTTTCATTTGCCGCTCTCGCAGTAGTCAGGTTCTCACCCGCTCGTCAGCGCTGACAGGGACTCGGAGCTGCGCGTCCTCTCCGCGCTGATGGCGCTTTAATGTTACCCTATTGCTGTTTGCCCGTTTTAACCCAAGCGGGGTGGCGGTGGATGTTTACCCCGGCGAGAATCTATTACCGCTTTGTTGACACTTGCCGCGGAGGATAACCTCTCATTGGATCCGACGTCTGCGTTGCCCGGCGTTGCCGCAGATGCAAGCTGTTTTCTCAATGACACGTCTCGGAGCCCCCGCGGCGTTGGCAAGGAGCAAAATGTCTGAGCGTCGCCTCAGTGCAAAGCGGCGGGGACAGAGTCGAGTGCATGTCGGTATGCAAATGGCGACAAGAAGGGCGGGTGTCACTGTAGAACGCTGGAAGCCCTCATTTTAGAAATTATAGAACATGAGTAAGGATAAATGCATGGCTGAGCTGAGTCATGTTGAGGAAAAGCTGGCGGTATCACGGAGTGATGTCGCATCTGGAAATAAGTTTTTTACTCTGTAATCAGTAGCAGTGATAACAATGTTCAAGCGTAAAACCAAAGCAAATATTGTGTCATTTAAAGTTGGTTTTCATGTTACCTGTTGATTATTGAACTTGGACGGTCTGGGTCTGGTGGGCTCCACCCTCTCCTGGACTCCGTCGTGGACTGGTCTCCAGCTGGGTGTCTCCCTCCGTGGGCCCCTGCTGGTTCTCGCAAGGGGTGGACACTTGGCGGTCCATGGGGCACGTGACCCTGGCTGGGTCCTGCCCCGGAGTGGGACTTTCATGGCACCTCATGATTCAATTTGTTTTGGGAACCATTCAGAGGGCTGCAATGTGATGATAAAACAATCATCAATGCATCTTCCTTTTTCTATGCGGGATTTCTTTTTTCTCGACGCGTTATTGTCCATCATCACATACCCCGGCTCTCCTGCCCACGTTCTTCAGTGATTCCATGACTCGGGTTCTGGTCTTGTCTGGTTCTTGCCGTGGAGTATCCTGCAGATGGTGCGTTGTTTCTCCACAGGCGCAAGTCAAGGCAGTAAAAGCAGCGATGGTTAGTGATTGGCTCCGCCCCTTTCCAAATCGGCTGGAAGCTCTGATGTCGCTGGCTCGATGGTCCAACTACAAACGGGTGTTTTCCTTCCTCCACCGGGTGGAAAACGTGCAAACGCGGTTTCACGCGTTTGTCGCGTTTCCAACACATTTGAGCTTAGTTTGACTCGACTCTCCTGTTGTGGCTCTTGTGCGGCTTCTTTTTCTTCCACACGCCAGCTCTGCCTGCTCAAGGCGCCGCTGGGATTTCCCGCTCTGCCGCCCTCTGTCGCTGTTGAACGCAGGCCACCAACTTTCCGGGCGCTGCACTTCCGCACTTCCGGGGTTCCGGCAACATTACATTATCGGCTAACATTTAGAAAATCGACATTTGACATTTGTGAATTGATTCATTTAAGCCGGGGCTGCAGGGGAGGGGGGGG
>CAAKHG010044027.1:0-10098 GCA_901007715.1 Dactylopterus volitans
GTGCACGTCTGTGTGTGAATGCCTGTGTGTGTGTGTGCGTGCGTGTGTGTGTGTGTGGGTGTGTGTGTGTGTGTGTGTGTGTGTGTGTGTGTGTGTGTGTGTGTGTGTGTGTGTGTGTGTGTGTGTGTGTGTGTGTGTGCGCGCGAGGGGGAGAGAGAGAGAGAGAGAGAGTGCGAAAAGAGTCAGCTGGTCGTAAAGTGCAAGGAGGGGATCAGTGCGTGTGTTTGGATGTTTGCGTGTGTGTGCGCGGGTGTACGTGTGTGTGTGTCCCATGGAAGCACTTCGGTGGGGGGACAAGGTGAAGAACGGCGAGCAGAGTTTTTTCGGGGCGGGGGTGAGGGGGGGGCAGCAGTCCGTAGCGAGATCCAGCCGAGGACAGTCGACGCGCGCCGGCCGCTGTTCCGCGTCGTGCGTCCCGGACGCGATTCTTGAGCTGCGCCTCGTCCTTCATTACCGTAAGCACCGTGCGTATTTGTTTGGAGACTCATATCTGTCAGTACTAACGCTTGAGCGGCAACTCGCTCGCCTCGCACAAACCTAGCGGCCACGGACAGGGACGCAGAGGCGGCTCCGGCTCGTCTTACCTGCTGTTTCTCGCAGAAATGACAATTTCTTTTTTTTTTCTTTTTTTTTTGCGGAGCTTTCAGCCGCGACTCAACCCGCACAGGCCACCGCGCGTTGCCAGAAGCCCGGAGACGCTCTGCTCGGCAAGCACGCGGCGAGCGCTCATGACAGAAATGTGTTGTTTGTGTGGAGAAGGATACGGAGCCCGAACTTGTTGTCTTAACATCGCTGCAGTGGCGTCACACTCACGCTGCCGTGACACATCAGCCACTCTCAGGGGTCTCCATCCGCCTCACCGGCCTCTGCAGTGACACAATGTACACACTCTCTATTATTTATTGATTACGCGGGGGGGGGGGCATTTCTTCCACTAATTGCAGATTTTGTAAGGAGGTCTGACCAAGGATGATAAACTGACTTTGTGTGTGTTTGTGTGTGTGTGTGTGTGTTGATGGTCTGTCATAAAGCTCCATTGGCTGTGACTTCATGTAGGCTAATCTCTGCACACTGCTGCCCAACTTCCCTCCCGCTTGCTTCCTGCTGCATTAAGACGACTGCAGGTCTGTTTAGGATCAGGTAACATTAAGGCTCGCGGGAGGCTCCGATTGGTGGACTCAGGCTTGCGCCGTGCTGCAGGTGCAAGTGGAAGCGGGGGCCATTGTCACTGGCGCGGTTGCAGCGCAGGTCCCCTTCCTCTTGTCAACGAGAAAATGTTGCCAGTAAAAACTACAATGCGCTCAGTCCAGGATCTGAACCTGCTGATTTATATCCACGCACACACACACACACTCTCTCGCTCTCATGTGGCATTATTAAGTTGCTCCCTGCCTCCATTTAATTCTCTGGATTGCACTGTATTACCAGTAAAGCTGAATTATTCCCTTTCTCTGCAGGAGGAACCACAAATGTCAAGCGCTTGGAGAGCTTTGGCTTTGCTCTCAGGTTTATTAGCCGCACATACAGTCGGTCCTGCTTGCCCTTTTGGCCAGCTATTTGATTGGTGTGATGCCTGTGCCAAGTATGTGAGATATAAAAGCGGTTGCAAGAAACACAACTACAACAACAACAACAAAAAAGAAAGAGAGAGGAAAAAATAAACGTGCAATTATCAGCAGCGGACAAGCTGGCTTTTAACACACGTTCAGATGCACATTCTCAGTCAGCAGAGCGACCTAAAGATAGCAGGGACCCAGTGGAAACAGTAATTAGTGGGGTGAAAAGAGAGGGAGAAGAGAGGAGGAGGAGGAGGAGGAGGAAGAAGAGGAGGAAGAGGTATTGTTTGAACCATCTGATATCTGTTATATAATGATCTGTGCAATGGAGACACGCTGGGAGAGAAAGTGAAGAAAACAGTCAGAGGAGCATGTGAGATATAAGTGTGTGTGTGTGTCTGTGTGTTTGCTGAACCTTTGTCGAAAGCAATATCCTTTGCAGCACTTCCCTGAAAATTTTTATGTGGGCTGCTGATTATCCATTTTAAAGTCAATTTTTTTTTCTTTGCAGAGGGTCCCTTTTATTCTTGAGCAGAAAGAATAATCCGGTTTATGTGGTGGAGATCTCTAAACTGTTATTACATTTTTCCATTTGAGATGGGTGGGCAGACTGGGGTTCTGCGAGGGAACAGCCCATCATGTTTTGATGGGGTTCTGGGATTTCCACCAACATGTTTTCAGCTATGAGGAGAATAGTGATAGAAATCCGATTCCAAAACAGCCAAATTCAGGGCCAGGAAAAAAAAAAAGTACTTTCATATCAAGCGGTTGCAGTGGTCTTTGAAAGTTGCAAGCTGTATTTTTTTTTAACACTCCTGAAGTCCCCGCTCACCCCCCTTTTTTTCTAGTAGCACACAACTCAGTGCTGCTTAAGCTGGATATTGTCGTGTGTATTGTGTATTGTGTGTGTGTGTGTGTATCTGCTTTCCTAACAAAAACACACTCATGCACAACCTCCCCCTGTTTACTCACAGCAGATAATGCAGCGCAGTGAAAATAGCCGTCTCCTATTTCAAGCCCCCCTCCCCACAGTTCAGCCCCCTGCTTTGCCTTCCACATCGGCCTGCAGGTGGTGAGTGGTCATGTGTTGCTAGCATGGAGAGGGGTTTCTTATTTAGTCTTAAACCTGAGGCTTTGTTTGGGAACTGTGTGTGTGTGTGTGTGTGTGTGTGTGGGGCGCACACAATGGCTGTGTTTACATTGGATTTAGTGTGCACATGTTCATCCATGCATACACTTTCATTCGCACATGCAGGCTCTGGGGTGTAGGATTCTCTCTCTCTTTTTTTTTTTTGTTTGTCTTTCAGTGTACCAAATAGTCAACGGTTTCACAAAGCCGCCGCTCAAGCTCAAATCACTCACCTGGAAAGTTTCACCTGTTTCGAGTCACTTGTTTCTCACATCTTTTTCTCAAGTGACGTTCCCCTCCTTCTCCTCCCTGTTAACTCTGTGGTTACTGCTGTCTGCCCCTCCTTTTCGATTTGCTAAGTGTTGTCTTCTTTTCCTGCGTGCAGGGTGCTGGTGAGGTCAGTGGGTGTCGTTCTCTGCAGAGGGATCATTTAAACAACACCATGGCCCTAGCAGGATGCCCTGACTACTTCCTCCGTCACTCGAATTATCAGGTAAATATCTTGTGTGTGTGTGTGTGTGTGTGTGATAGTAGCGCCCATCAGTGTCAGGAACTACTTGCCCTTCTGCCGCATCTGTCTCCTCTACTACCCAGAGTTGCTGTTTCTTTAGCCACACAGAGACATCATTCGAAATTGTTCGCCTGATTTATTCTTCGACAAAAGTCTATAAACACCGGTCGCATTTTATACATTGATTTCGTCGCATTTTTGCAGCCAACGCACCGCCGCGCGCTGCAAGCTGTCACGGAAGCCACGTCAAGTCGCACGGAGGAGAGCCCAGTGGGACAGGAAGCTAAGGCAGGGGCGGCATTGTGGACCGCTCAGTTTTCAAAATAAAACATAGATCAGTGCAATGTAGTTCCTCCCAGCGTCACGTTTGGCTTCCTGTTTCACTTGGATTGTCACAGCAACAGAGAATGTTGATACTCTTGAAAAGCTGTGTCTTTAAAGCTCTCAGGTTTTGGGTTCAAGTCTTTTCCAAAGTTGCCTAGTTTGTATAATATGTGACAGGAACTTTGACCCAATTCAGCTTTGTTTTTAAAGAACACACTGACATGACACTGAAATGAGTTTAGGATTGGTGGCCCACTGACTCATCAGGTGCTCATATTTCCATGCGACTGCCATCATATTCTATCGTCTTGTACTCAGGTGTCGTTTTCAGGTGTCTCAGTAGGCCATGACCGTGTGATGGTGATATTTCATGAAAAAAAGCCCATTATTGGGACTAACTGATGGTTGAGAACCTGGCTCTCCAGCAATGATGTCTCATGTCCTGTCTAAAAGCTGACATGCTGTTCCAGAATTACAACCATCTCAGCAATGCAGCTGATGAGCAAACTGCTATCGCGATAGACAGGAAAACCTGAGTGGAACTACAATTTTGTCCTTTAAAGCTGCTATAATAGTTTGTGGTCATTTGGGGTGACACAACAGTATAGACACAATCCTGACCTTTTAATAGCTTAAAATGTTGCATGGGTGTTAGTTCCCTT
Organism: Dactylopterus volitans; assembly: GCA_901007715.1. NCBI lineage: Eukaryota > Metazoa > Chordata > Actinopteri > Syngnathiformes > Dactylopteridae > Dactylopterus > Dactylopterus volitans. The sequence continues at coordinate 4,183 of CAAKHG010044027.1, forward strand.
ATTTGATCTGTTGGGTATTGTGGCTTCGGTTGCGGAATTACCGTAGGTTTAGCTTAGTGAAGGGTTATGTTTTGGGTTATGGGTTTGGGAAACAGTTCAAAGACAGTCATTGCAAGTGCGGTTATAAAAAAAAAAAAAAAAATTGTCGTGTGGGTGTATTAGCAAGTGTAGAGTGAGTCCTCTTGCTTCACGGCCTATTTAGGTGAAATATGGCTTCTCTGCAGCAGACCCACTTCCACTGTCCATCTACTCCATAATGAGTGCTTCATTTCTCTGCTTTTTTTTCTTCTCTCCATCCCTCCACTAACCTAAAGAATTTGGCTTAACAGCATGGCAGAGGTCTATAAATAGAGTGCAAAACAAGCAACAATAACAAGCTGTGAGCTTTGTTGTGTGACGGGCCAGAGAGCATTAGATTGGTGGGGTGACGTCTCAATGGGGCCGATGGGATGATGGCGGTGACGTAGCCTCTGCTGCCTTATTCCTTTTAGTGGAGGTACAAAAACGCAGCTCCCTGCTAACACCAACCGTGGGATAGCTCAGCCCCTGTTGAGCTGACATTAAGTTGGATTGGCTCACGTTAGCTTCCAGGAAAAGGTTTTGCACTAGTAAGACTGCAGTGAATAGTGAATTGAATCCCCATAGAAAACAACATTCCTCCACCCTGCATCTAGAGGAGGAAAAAAAACAACATTTGATAGTTAGAGGAAGAGAAGCGGGCTACATTGCTGTGTGTGTTTGTTATGTAAAGATTGCCAGTTGACATGACACAGCACATACACACACACACACACACACGCGCACGCGCGCGCGCATGCACGCACACACAACCCAGGGAGTCTCTCTGTAGGCAGGCTTAGTGTGTATGGAGTCCTCCTTTCTGCGTACTTACATAACGCTATATATAATGGCGGGCATGTTTGGGAATCTGGGCAGCAGTCCAGGCCTGTCTTCGAAAAGGATAAGTGTGTGTGTGTGTGTGTGTGTGTGTACGCACGCACGCACGCGCGCGCGGCTGGGTGTGTGTGTGTGTGCGCGCACACGCATCTCAGTGAGAACTTTTGATCCGTGCAAGAGATGTCTTCATGGAAGCAGCAATCAACTGTTGCTGGATTTCTCTCTTTTCACTCCAATCTCCCCGTGTGTGTGTGTGTGTGAGTGTGAGTGTGCTTGGAAATGCTGATACACATGCACGGCGCAAAATTAACAAACCGCAGTCCCTCAGCTGAGTTATGACTTAAAGCAGTCAGAAGAGTGGAAAGAATGAACAGATCTCCTCCCTCAAAAGTCGGTATCGCTGCCAGCAGTCCTGAACATGTCGTTTCTGTCTGAAAACATGGACTACAATTCCCTCTTTCTTTATGTTTTGCGAGGTCAAAGGTCAGCGGCTTGTATGCTGCAGTTGCCTAGGTAACCAGCATGCTCGGCCTTGTGCCGGTGCTTTCGAGGAACTATGGTCTTTGATACTTTGAGGGAGAAAGCATGTTCAAATGCCAAGATGTTAGTGCTGTGCTCTACTGAGTGAAAGGGGAGAGAGAGTGGCCCATGATGGATGAGATGTAACTTGAAGTCATGTGTCACGAGTATTTGTGGACAAGAGCCACTCCAGCTCATCAAGAAACCTAAATCCAGGATGAGAAATAACTTTTTTCAGGCAGACTCCATCCAGCAAACAGACCTTGAAAAGATATTACATAACATCGTTTAACCCGTCAGCAATTGGTTCCTCTCGATAGGCCACTGGGAAATAGGCGTTAAGTTTTAGTTTCTGTTAAGGAATGAAGCATAAAACGGTTGAGGGACAAGACGGGGACGACACTCCCGCGGAAAAATGGAGCAAGTGTAAACGATCGAAAACAGCAAAGTAAGACGAGACGGATGAAACATTACCATAAATGCATGTTGAAGGGCTGCGTGTGTGTGTGTGTGCGTGCGCGTGCGTGTGTGCGTGTGTGTGAAAAACTGGGACAGCAGTGAGGGAAAAAGTAAAAATACACAGATTAAGCTAAAAAGCAAAACAAAAAGAGGAGCTCCCTGGAACTGCTCCTTCAATAATAATAATGAATTACAAACGTAAATGATAGGTAATTCTTTGATCATCTTTTTGCGTTTTTTCATTCTTTTTCCTTCCTTCCTTCTATTTTACACCAGTTATGTTAGTTAGTTACTTTAATACTGTAGGCATGTACGTAAGTAAACAGTTAATATATCATAAGCAAACTGGGTATGGTATCTTCACTCAATGTTTTTTTTTCTGCAGAACCTCAGACAACCAAATTGCAATACAAGGAGTGCGCACGCACGCACGCGCGCACGCACGCACGCACGCGCGTTTGAATCAAAGCCCTCAGTAATTTTATTAGTGACATTTGAATTTCCAGTCACCTCAGGTATTTTTGGTGGAATGCTGTAACAACTATTAGATTGCCGTGAGATTTGCTCACATGCACACCCGCCCTCATTAACCCTTGAAATACACGGGGATCGGACGTGGCTTTGTTGACCTGCTGCATCGCGTCCGTGCGTGTGTTGCGTGACGGCCACATGCTCTGAGGATTTAAGGCGGTATACTCAGGAAAGTGGACAGGTTAAACATTCACATTCAAACTGTCACAAAATCAGACCTCTCTGCACTCCTGCTGTCAATGCATGCTCATGTTGACTTTATCTATGTCTGATTGATTTATATTGTTAACAATGGAAGAACAATCTGCACTGTTGCCTTGCCTCTGATAAAAGTGAAGCACTTGCAATATCAGAATCAACTTTAAACAGATTTTACTTTTTTTTTTCACACAATTCAGTGTAGTTTTGATCAGGTGTTTAATGCTTTGGAGGGTCACGTATCTGCGCCTGGTGTTTTTCTTTGGCAATTGACAAATATTTGCCGCAAGCACACTCAACTAGGATGGAGAATATGGTGAACAATGTATCTGCTAAACATCAGCGTGTTGCCTATTTGAAGACAAAGTCGAGCCTCACAGAGCCTCCAGCTTGGTTGTAGTGTTGTTTACCTTTGACAACAGGTACTGTGTTGCTTATTAGAATGAGGCGTTGAATACTGACTGGTTACACTTGACCTAAGTGTATCAGACGAACAGAAATTGAAAGTCTTTCATTAACATGTGGAAAAAGTTTCCGTAATGGCTGCCATCGGCTTTTGGTGGTGACACTAATCCCCGTCCTTGGTCAAATCTCTAAACTGTGATTGGTGCAGGCGTTTAGCGTGGAGGGTGCATCCCCAAACTCAAGCCATATTAACAATGCTCCAAAGAGGAAAAAAAAAAAAGCTCTTCCATGCAACTTGCCATGTGATAGCACTTAAATGTAATACGTCTCGTCACTCGCTGTGTCGGAGTTAGATTTGTGATCCGGCATGGAAAATGAATGCCACAGCGAGAAACAATCAATTAACTTATCAAAGACAAAGAGCTAAATGGCACATATGTGTTTGATCTAACTGCAACACTGATTGACTTCAAAATAAGATTTATTTATTATTTATGCCTTTAAATCTTCCATATACAGTTTTACTAGTAACTGCCATGGGTAATTACGGTCAGATTTTTCTTCAGAGTCATAAAGAACTTCATTTTCAACAACAATAAGAATGACATTTTTATTTATTTTATATGCTTTTCCTTTTGTGGTTGGTTCAACATGATTTCATGTATCGGCCTCTATGAATTATTTTGAAATTCCGACCACTAATCACACTAATATGTGCAACAAGTCTCAAGTCATCTTAACCATGCAGAAAATGTTCTGTAGCCTTGTTGAGCTTAATGACAAAGAGAGAAGATTTCGAAGAAGTTTGCTGGACTGACTCACCAAGCCATAAGACTTTGAGGGGAAAGCCTCTCCTCATGCACTTCACTCATACCATTGAGACTAGCGATATGAAGAATGCTGCTCGTATCTACACGGATGTTGTGCAAAACAATGTGCGTCTGGAGAGGGCTTTTTAGCGAGACACCAGCCAGTTACTTTTAAGGCAGCGAGTCGTGTCTTTCCCATTTGGATCTCCTGCTGTATCGGCGGCTCCACTGCGGCTGCAGACTATAGTCCGGGAAAGTGCAAACGCACAAGTTCACAATGATGGGCTATGTGGCTGTCATAGCTGAGTGTGCGAGGGCTGCTGAGGGGAGGGGATTTTCCCTGGGTTTACTTATAGCGATGTACTAACACTGCTGCCACTGATAGCTGATACTACAACTAGGACACTGTCCTGCCTCCAGCTCTACACAGTGTACACAATTGCACTCTTATGCCCACCAAAAAAGGCTGTGTGTTCACCCAAAAGAAAATTTAACATTCTGAAATCTTGATTTCACAAGCAAATCTCAGGGATAAAGGAGCATTCACCTCTTCATTGTCATTGCTCATGTGGTTTCATGCTGAGCAACTGGTCACCTTGGCTTAGTTTAGCTTAGAAAAAGACTCAAAACAAGGAGAAAAGGCCAGCCTGGATCTGTTGAGCAGGTAGCTTACAAGATGCCCTCCTCAAAATCCAAAAAACTGGCTGACTAACATACATCATTTGTGTTTATTTTAGTACAAGCATGTTAAACAATGGATTTGCTGAATGGGACTCCAACTAAATTAATGGGCCCAGTCAAGAGCTGGTATAGCATAACCCAGTGAGATTGCTTTTGTTTTTCTACGGATTAAACAAATGATATAATGTGTTAATGCTGAAGGTCCTGGTATTTCATAACTCTTGCAGAACAAGGAGGTCTTTCTAGTCTCAGTGATAACCTGCGCTAACCCACCGTACGACTGCCCGTACAAATATGAGTGGAGCAGATCCTCTCATCTAACTCGCCGATATGCCAATTAAATCACAAAATGTTGGAATTATCCCTTTAAGAAGCTTTGCGATCTCGGGGGGGGAGGGACAAAAAAAAAAAGAAAAGCTAAACTGAGTTTGTTAGAGTGCCTGGCAAAGTGAAATCAGTTTGTGAGGATGGATCTATCCCTGGATCTGACCTGGCTTTAGAGGCTATTGGCGTCCGTTGGAGCAGGAATCCACGTCTCCTTTGAAGTAATAATCAGTTGTGTGCATAATGCCCTGCACATGTGTCTCACATGGCGCGTGATAAACTGTACATTAGAGGGGAGTTTAGTGGCCAGGTTGCTGTATCTCTAGCTTGGCGATGGTAGCTGAAGCCTGCAGCCTTTCTCTGTCATCCGCACACCCTGCACCCAAGTTGCCTTCCTTGGAAAGCTTTTGGCTGCTGCCCCTCGGAGCTATAAATCTTCCCTGCAATTCTGGATGTTTTTGAAGCACCAAGGGGAGTTGCGAGTGTGTGTGTATCTGCATGCATGCACTACGGGACCCTTGGCCATGAGCAGTTCCTGGAAGCAATGCTTCCGCGTTCTTCTTTTTCCTGGAAAAGGGAAGATTGAAGTTTTTTGTTTGGCCCTTTTCCCCTCCTGTCTCCTCCGCAGCTTTCCTGCCTCAAAGCTGCTTCAAATTAGACAATGTGTGAGGGACTTGGCTGTTTGTGTGTGCACCAGATGTGTGAGATTGTACAAGTATGCTTTAGCCGGTATGTTTTTGCTCTTAAAATGATTTACCTGTCTTTTGTGTGTTTCTTTATTCTTTTTTTCTTTTTTTTTTTTTTTTTTTTTTTTTTTTGTGGAAACCACGTGTGATGCGAGTTGCACATGTGAGTTTGAAACAGGGAGTGTGTGTGTGGCGGCAGCCGGGGTCACAATCACAGTGCTACAGGGTCAAAGTGTCACTGGTCTTCAAGCTTGAGGCTCGATGTTCTTCGAAAGCAGATACATGAACCCATTTTTTGTTTGATCCTCCTAACTCTGCGAAAAATAACATCTTGTGTTTTTTCTTCACTAAAATATATGACCTCTTAAACCCACTGCACTTCTTTTTTTTTTTTTTTTTGACATGTT
>CAAKHG010044028.1:0-10911 GCA_901007715.1 Dactylopterus volitans
CCTCGACCCTCCCCCACCACCCCCGGCCTAATGTAAACACAGCACTCCTGGCCAATGACAGCGTTTGCCTCAGAAATGCTGCCACGTCAGAGCAAATGTAAACGCTCTAACAGTGTGGTCCAAACACACCGAGCCGGGCCTGGAAAGGCCCCGAGAGTCCGAGATTATTTTCTGGATTCTGCTGAGATGAAATATTCAACCCCCCCCCCGGAGGATGTTTGCAGCCGAGCAGCAGCAGCAGCAACACTTGTAACCTGATAAACAGCCAGGCGGCCAGAACGGGCTTCAGCGCGGCGCCGGACCGGGAACGTCTGAGCGCGGGCCGGAATACAAACGCTGGGCCAGCCAACAGCTGAGATTTATTTGCTTTAATTTAATGTAATTTATTATTTTCATTTACACGCCATCATTCTTTGCTCTCTGATTTTATCGCGTCTTTGTCTAAATTTCGCTCTATTTTGGTTCTGAGACAGGCGGCATGTACGGAGCTCAACAGCTGTATCAGACCACCAACCGTATATATATCTATATATGTATACATATATAGATATATATATATATATAGATATATATATAGATATATAAAACCTTACATTAGCTGGTGGTGTCATACATTTGTTAAGCACCGTAGATGCGTATAGTTATGAACAAGACGGAATCACAACCCCTTCGAAAGTTAGGTCAAAAACTCTCTGTCTCCCCCCGGTGGCTGGCTGCAGTATAGATGATAAACCCCGCCTCCTCCATGTTAGTGGGCGGGACTTCAGCTGAAAATAAAACATCAACGTTCTCTCCGTGCAATTTTTTTTTTTTGGTAGTTTTATTATTTATCATGTCAAAGAGACGTGTAACACTAACTTTCTATGATCATTATTGTCCCTTTTCCTGCTTTTAACGGCAGGCTGATCGCTGGTGATTGAGGTGGGCGGGGCTTGCGGCTACACCTGTAAATGTAAATACCTGTAAATATTTTGGCTCAATTTTTGTGCAAGAGGAGGAAGTGGAGGCACGTCATCAACATGACAGACAGTTTTATATCCTGTCCAGTCATACGTGCTATGGTTATGTACAGTCTCTAATAATAAACCGTCTGTGCTCATATGATGATAGAAACAGATGCATTGTAGAAGAAACCTTCCCAGTCAGGATGAGAATAATTTTCTGGCTCCTTCTTGAGTAAAAAAGAGAGAATGAATCTGATCAGACCCGTGATGATGATGATGACGATGGTGATGGTGATGAAGATTATGGGACGTTGCCCGTGAAGTACCTTCAGCAGTTTGTTCGGCTTCGGCTCCGTGTGGTGTCTGAGCCTCATCGCTGACGTCCTCATGAGCGCCATCAATAAGCCATTATGAAATTGAAGAAAGAAAAAAAAAAGTGAACTCATTCAGAATTCATTTTCAAATCATTCAAAAATGTGATTTAAACTTTATTTGTGCATTTTCTGACTCCAAATCTCCAGTTATAATGATTGATTATTGATTATTGATGTGTGAGCTGCAGTCATCATGACTAACGAGCAGCTGAGCGCCACTGACCACTCTTATCTCCCTGATCCCCTCCATGCTTCTCCTTTACTAATTAATCTGATTGGACAGCTTAACGAGGTAAGACGCCTTCTTGGTTTTCAGATTGTCAACATCTTGTGTTCTTGTCAAATAGATTAGAGATCAGCCGGTAGCTCAGCACACACACACACACACACACACGCGCGCGCACACACCATCAGCACCGTAGTTCAGTGTGTTTGTGTGTGTGTGTGTGTGTGTGTGTGCGCGTGTGTGTGTGCGTGCGTGCGCGTCACTTTGTTTCCTGCACATTCGGCTCACGTCATGTGTGTTTGCAGCAGCGGCAGCGCAGCATGTTTGTCTGGTCAGAAACATCCCACCAGATGTGTCCTGTTTGAACCTGCACTCACACGCCATCAGCACGTCTCACCGGCTTTAAACGCACGGCAGCAGCAGCAGCGCCGCCGCCGCCACCGCCACCGCCACCGCCCACCAGCTCACGTGGCAGCGAATTTGACAGATCCGGCCAAAAAAACAACAAAAAACAAGCCGTCAAATTCCATGCGAATGAGTTTCATGCGTCTTCTTCCATCCCTGCAGATCTCACGAGAAATGCTGTGTAATGTTGAGTATTGACTACTAGAGCCCAGCCATATTATTAGCCGATATTTGCTTGTGATCGTACATCAGTGTTGGCAGAAAATTGGCAGATATTAACTGCTACCATAAAGCCCGACCGATTTATCAACTGGGTGATATTTGCTTGGCACGGACATATCGGTTTCACTGGAAGAATGGCTATTATGCCATACTTCTACTGTAGTACTATTATGAAGCGCCACCGATTTATTTGCTGGCCGATATTTTAGGCCAGTATTTATATGTCACAGACATCTCGGTTTCAATGGAAAAATGGCTGTTGTGCTGTTTATGTTTTACAAATACTTTTTTTAGTTCACTAAAGACAAATATACTTTTTATTTCTATGTTTACCTACATCTTTTTTGTCTTTCTGTGCGTTATTAAGCTGGTCTGACTTCTACTGCAATAGTGGCAGAACATGAGGACAGTTTTCATCGTTAATTATTTATTTATCGTTAATTTATTATTTGTATGACAATTGATAGTCAAGTTCACGCTGACGCTATCAAACAAACGCGTAAAAAACAGCTTTCATTCACGTTGGCGATCATAAAAACCTCACAAACGTTTTTCAGCGAATCGTTTCAAAGAATATTTATAATAATGTCATCAGCAGCGATATTGTATCCTTTTTTGTTTCGAGTTCAGCTCATCAGGAAGCTCGTCTGAGATTTTAGAGGCCAGAAGCATCAGAGATTCAGGCGTGACGCCTCCCTGCTGGTGCAGCTCAAACTGAGCAAAAACACCTGAGGAGTCGTGAAGTCATGTGACTCATCAGCCTGAAACTTCCAAACCCTGCTTCGCCACATCCATCGTCTCAGTTGTCATGGAAACGTTCCTCTGGCCAAGTTCAGCTTTGTTTAGTAGTTTTTTTGTTGTTGTTGTTTTTTTCAGAAAAAGAAAAAGCTGCGGTGACGCTGACATGAAAACGCCTCCTTGAAATTTTGTATTTGTCTCAGCTCATCTGAATCTTGTTCGCATGTTAGCATGTTAGCATTTAGCTCTCAGCTGCCGGTGTGGCCGGAGACGTTTAACAGTAAATTCACTGGAAATGATATGAGAAATAAGAAAAAATGTCCTATTTTGAAAAAAAAATGGGGCTTGATATTGTTTACTGGCTTTCAAGTTCATCTCAGGGCCCCCAGGGGGAGCCACCACGAGCGAGCGTTATGTTACATCATAGAACATGTAGAATGTAGCTGCGTGTCACCGCAGTGTTACTGAATAAGTGGTGGCAAACAAGTGGAACAAGGTGCTTCAGATTGACCTTTCAGATGACTGGAGGAGCTTGTCGGTGGCTAAAGGGGACAGGTAGCATTAGCATTAGCATTTGGCACACACTGTAACACACACACACACACACACTCAGAGTGGAATTGCTGTCAGCAGTCATTAGTTCATTCCTTCCTTCAATTCTTTCCTCTTCTTTTTTATTTTCACCCCCCTTTGTTCCTTGCTGTCAGTCATGTGGCGCTCCTGAGTGTGTGTGTGCGCGTGCATGCGTGCGTGCGCATGTGTGTGTGCGCATGTGAGTGCGCGGATGTGTGTGTGACACTGCTCACCTCTGTGTTTGATGGATGTCTGGAGCTGTTAGACTGCTGTCACACACGCGCGCGCACACACACACACACACACACACACACGTCTGCTGGCATTTTAATGAGACACTCAGAATGACGGCGAATCCTGGTGCAGATCAAAGTGTGTGAGAGCTGCAACCAGCGGATGGATAGATGATGGATGATGGATGGATGAATGATGGATGAATGATGGATGGATGATGGATGGATGGATGGATGGTGGATGGATGGATTGATGACAATGAAGGATGGATCGATGGATGATGGATGGACGGATGATGATGGATGATGGATGGATGATGAATGAAGAATGGATGGATGATGATGAAGGATGGATGGATGATGATGAAGGATGGATGGATGGATGGATGATGGATGGATGATGATTAATGAAGAATGGATGGATGATGGATGGATGATGATGAAGGATAGATGGATGGATGATGGATGGATGATGAATGAAGAATGGATGGATGATGATGAAGGATGGATGGATGATGGATGGATGATGATGATTAATGAAGAATGGATGGATGATGATGGATGGATGGATGATGATGGATGGATGGATGGATGGATGGATGGATTGATAGAATGTAAATAGATAGGTAGGTTGCAGGTAGATGCTGTAGGTAGGTAGGTTATTTTAGATGGAGGGAGGGATAGATGGATAATTGGCAGGCAGTTAGATAGGAAGACAGGTAATTAGGTCGGTGGGTAGGTAGGTCGATATTAGGTAGGTAGAAAGACAGCTAGCTAGGTCGGTTGGTTGTTCGGTAGGTAGGTGGGTAGGTAGATGTGTAGGTGGGTAGGTAGATGTGTAGGTAGGTAGGTAGATGTGTAGATGGGTAGGTAGATGTGTAGGTTTATGGGTCGATGTGTAGGTGTGTAGGTAGATGTGTAAGTTTATGGGTAGATGGGTAGGTTGGTGTGGACTCTGCAGACGTTCACATGTGACCAATCAGAAGCGGGTATCCGCTGCCCCAGTATTAGTCCGCGTGTCCATCCGGCCTCCTCCAGTCTGCGGTGGAGTGAGCGTGGGCCGCGCGGCGTCTGAGGAGCTGGACCCACCACACCACCTTCATGGTGTGGTGGGTCCACGACTTCCCTTCTTTTGTCCTCAAATATCCGGCTGAAATGAAGTTTCAGTGCTTAAGTTTCCAGCTGGACCAGCGGTCGGATGGTCTGGAGAGCCGAGCTGCTTCCCGCTGGGTGCTAATAGTTGGAACTGCAGGATATTGGAACATAATAGTGATGAACTGCAGCACTTTGGTCTCCTACAAGCTCCACCCACCCGTCTGCTGGCATGTCTGAGCAGCACCGGCAGAGATGACCTCATCAGTCTCGCTTCCACCAATCAGTGCAGTTCAGGTTAGCTCCTGACGCGGTTGTTGGGCTTCCAGTTGCTCCAAAGGATCTGTGGCATGCCGACCCGGGTGACCCTGCGGTATAAGCCCCGCCCACCGGGTCAGAGGGCGGAAACACAAACCAGGTCTACATGAACTGCATGATGGGAAACAGGCCTCCTGACCCAGCAGGGTGACGATCACCAAAGATCCCACAGTACAATGTTATCATGCTAGGATATTATCATGATATGCTGCAATATCGTCATGACACAATATCACAGTGCTATAATATCATGCTGCAATTTCACAGCACAATATTATGGTGATACAGTGTTATCACAGTACAATATTGTCATGATACTTAAATAATGACACAATGTTTTATACTTAAGTATATATTTGGTACTTAAGTCGCTGTGTAATACTATAATGATACTCAGGCCCCTTTACAATATTAGCACAATCCCATATGATCATGATATGTAAGTCAGGGTGCAGTATTCTTGTGATACTTTTTGGCACCATGACAACACAGTATTATGCTACAGCCACGATACAGTAGTACTGCAATTTTACGATATGCTGAGTATTACAGTAACATGATATCTTGTGATTTTCTGCCTTTTTTGATCTTCAAATTGAAACCTCTCAGAAACGTCTGACGCACCCTTGAACCTTCCGCGATAAAAGATCGATACTTGGCATCCGTGTATCGATATAATAGCGCCACACCCACAAAAAAAAAAAACGCGATACGGTTGGATATTGATATTGATTCTTCTCCCCAGCGTGAGAGACGACCGGCTAACGTAGCGTAGCAACGTCAACGTCACGGTTGTCAAAGCGCCAATGAAGGCGACGGCCGACGCGCAGACGGCGATCATCACAGCCGCCCAGACGCTAACATCCGAGATGCGCTAACATCCGAGATGCGCTAACATCCGAGATGCGCTAACATCAGAAGCGTTCCCTTTGTCTGAAACGTTCCCGGGATTACTTCCAGCGGGAAGTTGACGTCGCCGCATCCAAAGCGAACATCCCGAGCGCTTCGTTCCGCTCGCAGATGAATCCGTCTCCGGCGTGTTTTTCCCGCCTGATCCTGTGATTTACCTTGAGATATTTTTGTGATTCGGGTTCTTTTGTGAGCTCAGAGAGTGAAAAGTGTTTTTTTTTTTTCCGGAGCAGAGCAGCTTCGCTCAGTTCAAACCAGCCTTCAGTGAGCGTTCAGGCGCCTGCAGCCTCTCTCTGAGCCTCTTTCTCTTAATTGGACTTAATAATCTGCTCTGAGCAGAAAACGGCTGCCTGTGCGCGCGTGTGTGTGTGTGCGGCGTGTGTGCGTGCGTGTGTGTGTGTGTGTGCGTGCGTGTGTGTGGAGGGGAGAGCGGGAATCAAACGCATCCGCTGCATTATTCATGAAGTCATTCACCCAGTTTCATCAGGCGCGATCTGCTCACGTTCTCAACAAACTCTCGTCGTGTCTCCCTGTTCTTCAGAGTTTTTTCGAGGGCCAGTCGGCTCCCTGGGACTCCGCCAAAAAGGACGAGAACCGCATGAAGAATCGCTACGGCAACATCATCGCCTGTACGTATGTGCCCGCCGCGGTCGCCTGTCAGACGGCCGCGGCCCTTGCGAGCCCGCGGCGGCCAGTCACGCACAGATCAGCCATAACATTATGACCGCTGCATGTTCACCATTGAATGTAATGCAGCAGCCCTGCGATCAGTTACTGGGTTACTTGGTTATACTGAGAGGCGTCCCTAATATTGTGGTCATCTCATTTATATGCACTAGAGTGGCCACAATTTGAGGGACCCCTCTCAGTGTAACCCAGTACAGTCCAACAGCCTCACAAATTACAGTCCCAGTAAGAATCATTCAAACATGTGGTGGTCGTAATCTTATGGCTCATCATGACCTATGAATGAATCTGAAAATGAAGCATAAATGTCCTCAGTGCTGAAGAAAGTGCAGTATTTTTGTGATATATTGTGATTTTTTTTACCTTTTTTTTCCATCTGCAAATTATGTTCCAAAGGAAAAGCACGTTTGATCCGATCAGATCTGCCATAAATGTATGAAATGTTTCCTTAAAAGTAGAAAATGAGACAAAATGTCCTCAGAGTATTTTTAAAGTGTAAAACAGCTGAATATCACAACAAAGTTTTTGAAAAAAGGGAAGACAAAAGGGAAAACGAGGAAAGATGACCGCGCTCGCACTTCACAAATAAAAGTCCCATATTTGCAGAAATCTGGTCAGAAAGTCGTTTTGACTAATGAACTCATAAATACAAAAGCACGTCAAAAATCTACTGGCAAAACAAGACAAATCACCTTTTAGATTTGCATTAATTATGTAATGTTTTTTTGTGATTTAATGTTATTATTAGAGTGAATTTTGAAAAAAACAAAACAAAAACAAATGCAGCACACACACACACACACACACACACACACACACACACACACACACACACACACACACACACACACACACACACACACACACAGAAAGTAAATACTTACTTTTCTTTAAAGGTCGATCCAAAACTTCCCGGTAGAATCTGTTACCATGACAACGCTCGTCATTCTGGATGTTGGTGGTGTTGACTGTGTAAACAAACAGAGGAGGGTGTGTGTGCGTGCGCGCGTGCGTGTGTGTGTGACATGAACCTGCAGCGTTCACCTTAAGTTGTCATTCGTACAAAGTTGAGAAAGTTTGCAAAATGTTAAATTTTAACATGTTTTAATGGATTGTAAATCTGAATTTATTCCCTGGAAACTTTTTTTTTTTAACATAATCTGGTTTTTCAATCTTATGACATTTGATATAAAATGATCTTATGATCATATTTAAGTAATTTAGATTATTGCTGTTAAATGAGCACAATAAAAACGTATAATCAAAGTTAGAATGAAAATGAAATTTAAATTTTGGTAGAAGCTCTAGAAACTGTTTTTACAGTTGTTTTTTCTCTATTGAAGAGCTGCACAATCCCTGAATATCAAATCATAACAGCAGCTAATTTATGTGACTGTTCAACAGGTGACAATGGAGATGAGTATTATGATTAAATGTAGTGCCAATATCAACACCGATATTGACCTCCAATATTCAGAGGCTGATGCATCCCTTTCCTGTCATATAGACACAAATATCAGCTCACATTGGCTGTTTTTCTGTCAAAAATGACACAACTCAGGCACGTAAATATGGGCCCAAAATATCGGCCAGTAGATAAATCGGTCTGGCTCTGATCCGCGTGTTCCGCCACACCGTTCGGTGTTGTGACGCAGATGTTTACAAACAGATGTGGCTGGAATTTCAAGCAAATTCACTGAAAATCCATCAAACGCAAACGTGAACGTTCCCCAGCCGCCGAGCGCCACTTCACACGTGCGTCTCGCTGGGAACGTGGGCGGGAACTTCAGGGTCCAGAATGGATTTTTTTTTCTTTTTTTTTTTCGGTTCGTTGGCTTCAGCAGAGTCACTCTTTCACTCTTTCACTTTTTCACTCTTTCAAAGCATAATCCCGTTTCATTTCAAGTTAATAACAGAGCAAATAATCTCAGCTCGGCACCGTAAATCCCAGACAAACACTCGGGCCCATGAACGCAGCGTCGAGCCTCCTGCTGATTGGAGGAATTTTTGCCGTAATTCAACATTAATACACAACAAAAGACTTTTAAGGAAATGATGCCTTTAAGTTCTGCTATTATTTTCTGATGATTTTTCTGTCCTCTTGCAACTTAAAATAAAAAAAAGACAATGTATGTTTATTATTTGATGCTAATTTGTGGAAAAAAAGCAAACATGAAAATATAATAGAATAATTTATGATGAAAATATTAAGAATGAATAAAAATACAAAGATAATTTCTCATATGTACTTGCTTCTCATGTATCACAACTGTGTGTGTGTTCATATATCGTGTGTGAGCATACACACGCGTAACCGCACCGATACCGAGTTTTATTTTTAAGAACATGAGATGAAAAGCCCACCTCCGGAGTGACGGTGCTTTCAGTGCAGCTGTCTCCAAGGATAATTCCATCTAATGTAAAATTATTAATCTCAGCTCTGCACTGTTGTTTGGAGGAATTTCTGCTGTCGTTCCACATTCTGTTTGTTTATCCTCTTCTGTTGTGTAAAGCGTGCTTGGCTTTCGTGAAAGGAGCTCTATGAATAAAAATATACTATTTTTATTATTATTATTATGATAACAAAAGACGATAAAGGGAATAATGTCATGTTATGGACGTGAGCCTGAACCCAAACGCTGTCAGATCCCTCAACTTTCCTCTGATTTTATTTCCATTTTGCCGTGTCTGTCCTTCCCGGCGTCTTCCAGGGATACCACAGACCCAACCACTACATCGCCACGCAGGGTGAGTGTGTGCCTGTTCTTTTTGTTTACAACATGTGTGTTTGTAATTCTATCATTATGATCCCATACACACACACACACACACAGAGCGGTATTAGCCTAGCTTAGCACAAACACCGGAGGCCGTCCCGCCTCCGCGCGGCGCTCATAATTAAATGACGACGCCTTTATTATTCAAATTTCTACTGAGGCATGCTTACACACCAGCCGCCAGCCTGGTTATTTTTCACCTGTGGGATGCAGAAACACGCGCACGCACACACACACACACACACACACACACATGCACGCACGCTCTCTCCCTCTTTCCCTCTTTTTCTCACTCACTCACACACACACACACACACACACACACACACACACACACACACACACACACACACACACACACACAGAGCGCCGCAGGTAGAAATCCATCCTTTGTTTGTGTTGCCACGTCAGTCTGTGAGCATGAATATGCAACGTTCATGTGTGTGTTTCTCTACCTTTATGAGGACATGTTTGGGCTTAGAACCGTCGTAGACTGGACGCTCCCGCGCTGCGTTCAGGGTGGCGATTAAAAGTTGGGGATTTTAGTTGTGACAGAGAATGCCTAATGTCGAGGAAGGTCCTCTAAGCTAGCTAAAGATTCAGGAAAGTGTGTGTGTGTGTGTGTGTGTGTGCGTGCGTGCGTGCGTGCGTGCATGCATGCATGCGTGTGCATGTGTATGTGCGCCGCAAAACACTTGAGGACAGGAATGGATTAGCATGAACTAATTAGCTCGTCAAAACACAGACTGTCAACAGTGATTAAAAACATCTTGCGTGTGTGTGTGTGCGCGCGCCTGTGTGTGTGTGTTTGTGTGCTTAATTTGAATTAATTAAAAGAGTCATTATAATTCATGTACAGCTCTGGTGTCGCTCACTGTTTGCTGTCTAATGTGAAGTTTACTCTGTGTGTGTGTGTGTGTGTGTGTGTGTGTGTGTGTGTGTGTGTGTGTGTGTGTGTGTGTGTGTGTGTGTGTGTGTTTCAGGTCCCATGCAGGAGACGGTGTACGACTTCTGGCGAATGGTTTGGCAGGAGAACACTGCCGCCATTGTCATGGTAACCAACCTGGTGGAGGTGGGCCGGGTGAGTCCACACGCACACACACAGTTTTCACACACACACACACACAGTTGTGTTTTCATGGTTTCAGAGGACGTCACGTTGACTTCTAATCATTTCCTGGAGGCTGGCGCTCGGAGCACGTCCTCACACTGACACTTAATGAGTTACGTGACGGGGACTCACGTCTGGTCCCCAGAAGGGGGGGCGAGTCGGCCACAGTGTGACTGTGTAAACACACTGGGGTCCCCACAGCTTTAGGAATACGCGCGACACACACACACACACACACACACACACACACACACACACACACACACACACACACACACACACACACAGACAGAATGATTTTT